>WNGS01076806.1:20647-81096 GCA_020271785.1 Procambarus virginalis | reverse complement strand
GGGGCAGGTCTATCAACCCCCAAGTCTTTTTCTTTCTCTGACTCCTAAAGAATTTTCTCTCCCAGATGATACCTTGTATCTGGGCTCCTGCTCCCTACACCTATCTTCATTGAATTACATTTGGTAGGGTTAAACTCTAACAACCATTGTTCGACCATTCCTTCAGCTTGTATAGGTCTTCTTGAAGCCTCAAATAGTCCTCTTCTGTCTTAATTCTTCTCATAATTTTGGCATCGTCCGCAAACATTGATAGAAATGAATCTATACCCTCTGGGAGATCATTTACATATATCAGAATAACCGAGTGAGAGCCCTGTGGGACTCCACTGGTGACTTCACGCCAATCGGAGGTCTCACCTCTCACCGTAACTCTCTGCTTCCTATTTCTTAGGTACTCCCTTATCCACTGGAGCACCTTACCAGCTACACCTGTTTGTCTCTCCAGCTTATGTACCAGCCTCTTATGCGGTACTGTGTCAAAGGCTTTCCGACAATCCAAGAAAATGCAGTCCGCCCAGCCCTCTCTTTCTTGCTTAATCTATGTCACCTGGTCGTAGAATTCTATTAAGCCAATCAGGCAAGATTTACCCTCCCTGAACCCATGTTGGCGATTTGTCACGAAGTTCCTTCTCTCCAGATGTGGTACCAGGTTTTTTTCACGACCTTCTCCATCACTTTGCTGGTATACAAGTCAAGGACACTGGCCTGTAGTTCAGTGCCTCTTGCCTGTCGCCTTTTTGTATATTGGGACAACATTCGCCGTCTTCCATATTTCTGAAAGGTCTCCTGTCTCCAGTGACCTACTATACACAATGGAGAGTGGCAAGCAAAGTGCCTCTGCACACTCTCTCAGTACCCATGGCGAGATCCCGTCTGGATCAACAGCCTTTCTAACATCCAGATCCAGAAAGTGTCTCTTAACCTCCTCTCTCGTAATTTCGAACTCTTCCAAGGCCGCTTGCTTTACTTCCCTTTCTCCTAGCACAGTGACCTCACCTTGTTCTGTTGTGAAGACCTCCTGGAACCTCTTGTTGAGTTCATCACACACCTCTTTGTCATTCTCTGTATACCTGTCCTCGCCTGTTCTAAGTTTCACTACCTGTTCTTTCACTGTTGTTTTCATTCTGATGTGACTATGGAGTAGCTTTTGTTTGGTCTTGGCTTTGTTTGCTATATCATTTTCATAATTTTTCTCTGCTTCTCTTCTCACCCTGACATACTCATTCTTGGTTCTCTGGTATCTCTTTCTGCTTTCTGGTGTTCTGTTATTGCGGAAGTTCCTCCATGCTCTTTTGTTCAGTTTCTTTGCTTCCATACATGCCCTTTATACCATGGATTCTTCTTTTGCTTTTCAGATTTTTCCTTTTGGGCCTGGATGTATCTGCTTACTGCCTCCTGACACTTTGGGGTGACATAGTCCATCATATCTTGTACAGACTTAGCTCTGAGGTCTGTGTCCTAAGGTATTTCCCTTAGGAAGTTTCCCATCTCCTCATAATTTCCCTTTCGTATGCCAGCCTTTTGATTCCTAGTTCTTTTTTGGGGAGATAATTCCTAGCTCTACAAGGTACTCAAAGTTCAATACACTGTGATCACTCATTCCCAAGGGTGCTTCCATCTTGACTTACCATATATCCCACTCATTTAGGGAAAATATCAGATCAAGCATTGCTGGTTCATCTTCTCCTCTCATTCTTGTTGGTTCCTTGATGTGCTGGCTTAGAAAGTTTCTTGTTGCCACGTCCAGCAGCTTAGCTCTCCATGTTTCTGGTCCGCCATGCGGGTCTCTGTTCTCCCAATCTATCTTCCCATGGTTGAAGTCTCTCATGATTAGTAGTCCAGATCCATTCCTGCTAGCAACCGAAGCTGCTCTCTCTATTATGTTAATGGTGGCCATGTTGTTTCTATCATATTCCTGTCTGGGTCTTCTGCCATTTGGTGGTGGATTATATATGACTACGAATATAATTTTTTGCCCTCCAGTTGTTATTGTACCTATTATGTAGTCTCTGAAACCTTCACATCCCTGAACAACCAACTCCTCAAAATCCCAGTTTTTTCTTACCAGTAGAGCTACACCACCACCACCTCTTCCTTCTCTCTCTTCTTCATAACATAATAGTCCTGTGGGAACACTGCATTTGTTATGGTTTTCGTTAGCTAATTAGCTAGTTAGCGTTTTTCGTTCGTTCCATTGTGTGTGTGTGTGTGTGTGTGTGTGTGTGTGTGTGTGTGTGTGTGTGTGTGTGTGTGTGTGTGTGTACTCACCTATTTGTGCTTGTGGGGGTTGAGCTTTGGCTCTTTGGTCCCGCCTCTCAACTGTCAATCAACTGGTGTACAGATTCCCGAGCCTACTGGGCTCTATTATATCTACCCTTGAAACTGTGTATGGAGTCAGCCTCCATACACAGTTTCAAGGGTAGATATAATAGAGCCCAGTAGGCTCGGGAATCTGTACACCAGTTGATTGACAGTTGAGAGGCGGGACCAAAGAGCCAAAGCTCAACCCCCACAAGCACAAATAGGTGAGTACACACACACACACACACACACACACACACACACACACACACACACACACACACACACACACACACACACAATGGAACGAACGAAAAACGCTAACTAGCTAATTAGCTAACGAAAACCATAACAAATGCAGTGTTCCCACAGGACTATTATGTTATGAAGAAAGAGAGAGAAGGAAGAGGTGGTGGTGGTGTAGCTCTACTGGTAAGAAAAAACTGGGATTTTGAGGAGTTGGTTGTTCAGGGATGTGAAGGTTTCAGTGACTACATAATAGGTACAATAACAACTGGAGGGCAAAAAATTATATTCGTAGTCATATATAATCCACCACCAAATGGCAGAAGACCCAGACAGGAATATGATAGAAACAACATGGCCACCATTAACATAATAGAGAGAGCAGCTTCGGTTGCTAGCAGGAATGGATCTGGACTACTAATCATGGGAGACTTCAACCATGGGAAGATAGATTGGGAGAACAGAGACCCGCATGGCGGACCAGAAACATGGAGAGCTAAGCTGCTGGACGTGGCAACAAGAAACTTTCTAAGCCAGCACATCAAGGAACCAACAAGAATGAGAGGAGAAGATGAACCAGCAATGCTTGATCTGATATTTTCCCTAAATGAGTGGGATATAAGGTAAGTCAAGATGGAAGCACCCTTGGGAATGAGTGATCACAGTGTATTGAACTTTGAGTACCTTGTAGAGCTAGGAATTATCTCCCCCAAAAAAGAACTAGGAATCAAAAGGCTGGCATACGAAAGGGAAATTATGAGGAGATGGGAAACTTCCTAAGGGAAATACCTTAGGACACAGACCTCAGAGCTAAGTCTGTACAAGATATGATGGACTATGTCACCCAAAAGTGTCAGGAGGCAGTAAGCAGATACATCCAGGCCCAAAAGGAAAAATCTGAAAAGCAAAAGAAGAATCCATGGTATAAAAGGGCATGTATGGAAGCAAAGAAACTGAACAAAAGAGCGTGGAGGAACTTCCGCAATAACAGAACACCAGAAAGCAGAAAGAGATACCAGAGAACCAAGAATGAGTATGTCAGGGTGAGAAGAGAAGCAGAGAAAAATTATGAAAATGATATAGCAAACAAAGCCAAGACCAAACCAAAGCTACTCCATAGTCACATCAGAATGAAAACAACAGTGAAAGAACAGGTAGTGAAACTTAGAACAGGCGAGGACAGGTATACAGAGAATGACAAAGAGGTGTGTGATGAACTCAACAAGAGGTTCCAGGAGGTCTTCACAACAGAACAAGGTGAGGTCACTGTGCTAGGAGAAAGGGAAGTAAACCAAGCGGCCTTGGAAGAGTTTGAAATTACGAGAGAGGAGGTTAAGAGACACTTGCTGGATCTGGATGTTAGAAAGGCTGTTGATCCAGACGGGATCTCGCCATGGGTACTGAGAGAGTGTGCAGAGGCACTTTGCTTGCCACTCTCCATTGTGTATAGTAGGTCACTGGAGACAGGAGACCTTTCAGAAATATGGAAGACGGCGAATGTTGTCCCAATATACAAAAAAGGCGACAGGCAAGAGGCACTGAACTACAGGCCAGTGTCCTTGACTTGTATACCATGCAAGGTGATGGAGAAGGTCGTGAAAAAAACCTGGTACCACATCTGGAGAGAAGGAACTTCGTGACAAATCGCCAACATGGGTTCAGGGAGGGTAAATCTTGCCTGACTGGCTTAATAGAATTCTACGACCAGGTGACATAGATTAAGCAAGAAAGAGAGGGCTGGGCGGACTGCATTTTCTTGGATTGTCGGAAAGCCTTTGACACAGTACCGCATAAGAGGCTGGTACATAAGCTGGAGAGACAGACAGGTGTAGCTGGTAAGGTGCTCCAGTGGATAAGGGAGTACCTAAGCAATAGGAAGCAGAGAGTTACGGTGAGGGGTGAGACCTCCGATTGGCGTGAAGTCACCAGTGGAGTCCCACAGGGCTCTCACTCGGTTATTCTGATATATGTAAATGATCTCCCAGAGGGTATAGATTCATTTCTATCAATGTTTGCGGACGATGCCAAAATTATGAGAAGGATTAAGACAGAAGAGGACTGTTTGAGGCTTCAAGAAGACCTATACAAGCTGAAGGAATGGTCGAACAAATGGTTGTTAGAGTTTAACCCTACCAAATGTAATGCAATGAAGATAGGTGTAGGGAGCAGGAGCCCAGATACAAGGTATCATCTGGGAGAGAAAATTCTTCAGGAGTCAGAGAAAGAAAAAGACTTGGGGGTTGATAGACCTGCCCCATGCAGCCCATATCAAGAGGATAACATCAGCGGCATATGCCAGGCTGGCCAACATACGAACTGCATTCAGAAACTTGTGTAAAGAATCATTCAGAACTTTGTATACCACATATGTCAGGCCAATCCTGGAGTATGAGGCTCCAGCATTGAGTCCATATCTAGTCAAGGATAAGACTAAACTGGAAAAGGTTCAAGGGTTTGCCACCAGAATAGTACCCCGAGCTGAGAGGAATGAGCTACGAGGAGAGACTACAGGAATTAAACCTCACTTCGCTGGAAGACAGAAAAGTTAGGGGGGGACATGATCACCACATTCAAGATTCTGAAGGAAATTGATAGGGTAGATAAAGACAGGCTATTTAACACAAGGGGCACACGCACAAGGGGACACAGGTGTAAACTGAGTGCCCAAATGAGCCACAGAGATATCAGAAAGAACTTTTTTAGTGTCAGATTGGTTGACAAATGGAATGCTTTAGGAAGTGATGTGGTGGAGGCTGACTCCATACACAGTTTCAAGTGTAGATAGGATAGAGCCCAATAGGCTCAGGAATCTGTACACCTGTTGATTGACGGTTGAGAGGCGGGACCAAAGAGCCAGAGCTCAACCCCAACAAACACAACTAGGTAAGTACAACTAGGTGACTAGGTAAGTACAACTAGGTGAGTACACACACACACACACACACAGTTTACGGTTGAGAGGCGGGACCAAAGAGCCAGAGCTCAACCCCCGCAAGCACAACTAGGTGAGTACAACTAGGTGAGTACACAACATGGGTTCAGGGATGGCAGGTCACAGCATCAACATGGGTTCAGGGATGGCAGGTCCTGCCTCACAGGGTTACTTGAATTCTACGACCAGGCTACAAAAATAAGGCAAGAAAGAGAAGGGTGGGCAGACTGCATATTTTTGGATTGTCAGAAAGCCTTTGATACAGTGCCACACAAGAGGCTAGTGAAAAAGCTGGAGATGCAGGCTGGAGTGAAAGGGAAGGTACTCCGTTGGATACAGGAGTACCTAACCAACAGGAGACAAAGAGTCAGTGTGAGGGGTGAGGTCTCAGATTGGCGAGACGTTACGAGTGGAGTCCCGCAGGGGTCAGTCCTTGGACCTATACTGTTTCTGATATATGTAAATGATCTCCCAGAGGGTATAGACTCGTTTCTCTCAATGTTTGCCGATGATGCAAAAATTATAAGGAGGATTGAAACTGAGGACGATAGTAGGAGGCTACAAGACGACCTAGACAGACTGAGTGAATGGTCCAACAAATGGCTGTTGAAGTTCAACCCGAGTAAATGCAAAGTAATGAAACTAGGCAGTGGAAACAGGAGGCCAGACACAGGATACGGAATAGGAGATGAAGTACTTAATGAAACGGACAGAGAGAAAGATCTAGGAGTTGATATCACACCAAACCTGTCTCCTGAAGCCCACATAAAAAGGATAACATCTGCGGCATATGCGAGGCTGGCTAACATCAGAACAGCGTTCAGGAACCTGTGTAAGGAATCATTCAGAATCTTGTACACCACATATGTAAGACCAATCCTGGAGTATGCAGCCCCAGCATGGAGCCCGTACCTTGTCAAGCACAAGACGAAGCTGGAAAAAGTCCAAAGGTATGCCACTAGACTAGTCCCAGAACTAAGAGGCATGAGTTACGAGGAAAGGCTGCGGGAAATGCACCTTACGACACTGGAAGACAGAAGAGTAAGGGGAGATATGATCACAACCTACAAAATCCTCAGAGGAATCGACCGGGTAGACAAGGACAAACTATTCAACACTGGGGGGACGCGAACAAGGGGACACAGGTGGAAACTGAGTACCCACATGAGCCACAGAGACGTTAGAAGGAACTTTTTCAGTGTCAGAGTAGTTAACGGATGGAATGCATTAGGCAGTGATGTGGTGGAGGCTGACTCCATACACAGTTTCAAGTGTAGATATGATAGAGCCCAGTAGGCTCAGGAATCTGTACACCAGTTGATTGACAGTTGAGAGGCGGGACCAAAGAGCCAAAGCTCAACCCCCGCAAGCACAAATAGGTGAGTACAAATAGGTGAGTACACACACACACACACACACACACACACCACACACACACACACACACACACACACACACACACACACACACACACACACTCACACTCACACACACACACGGGCACACACGCACACACACATATGTACACACACACACGCACACACACACACACACACACACACACACACACACACACACACACACACCACACACACACACCACACACACACACACACACACACACACACACACATATTAGCATGGAGTCCATATCTAGTGAAGCATAAGACTAAACTGGATGAGGTTCAAAGGTTTGCCACCAGACTAGTACCCGAACTGAGGGGTATGAGCTACGAGGAGAAACTACAGGAATTAAACCTCGTCACTGAGAGACAGAAGAGTTAGAGGGTACATGATCACCATATGCATGATTCTCAGAGGAATTGATACGGTAGATAAAGACTGACTTTTTAACACAAGGGGCACTTGCACTAAGGGACACAGGTGAAAATTGAGTGCCCAAATGAGCCATTGAGACGTTAGAAAGAATTGTTTCAGTGTCAGTAGTAGACAAATTGAATGCATTAGGAAGTGATGTGGTGGAGGCTGACTCTATACACAGCTTCAAGTGTAGATATGATAGAGCCCAGTAGGCTCAGGAGCCTGAATACTAGTTGATTCACCGTTGAGAGGCGGGACCAAAGAGCCAGAGCTCAACCCCCGCAAGCACAATTAAGTGAGTGCAATTAGGTGAGTACACACACACACATTGGATTGGAGATTTGAAATAGGAAACAAACATGGCAGGGGGAAGACGTAACACAGAGGGAGATGTCACAGAAGGACAAGATGTCCCGCTTCAGGAGATACTCTTTCGAATGTTGAGGGAAATCAGGGAGGAACTACAGGTAATGGGGGGAAAAGGTAGCCAACCTGCAGGATGAACTGGCTGAGGCAAGGGAGGAGATTAAAAGCCTGAAAGAGAATCCCCCAATATCAGACACGATCCAGCCCTCAGGATGATGGTAATGTATTTACAGAATAGACTTCTACAATACAACCCTCATTTGCAAACATGCTTAGAAGGACCCCGGAAGTTGTCTCTGCAGTACAGGAAATTGCCTTGAAAGTTGGTACTTCTCAGGAAGCAGCAGGATGCACTAGCCGACTGACAGAGAGGAAAGGAGCAGTAATTGTAGTAGGTATTAAGGAGCAAATAGGAACCACTCCAAGAGTGAAGAGAGATATGGACAAAGCCACAGTCAAAGAGATCCTTGAAGGGGTACAGATGGGGAGGGAAGAACAGAATATAGAAAGGTGTTCAGGCTTGGCTGGTACAACTAGAATGAAGATCGATTGATAAAAGTAATTTTCAAAAGCGAGGCCAAAAAAGAAGAAATTTTAGCAAAGAAGAGCAGCCTACTCAATGTACTGAAGTTCAAAAAGGTTCCTGCAGAGGGATATGACCAGGGAGGAGAGATTGAGGGCAGGAAGGAGCGCAAGGAGAGGGACAGGAATCAGGGAACCACAGCCCGGAACCATACGATCCCAGAAGGGAGTAGGGTACCCTCCACAGGCAGTTCAACAGCCCCAGTGGGAGGAGGATCACACCCACCTCCCACCCAATATTAGCCCTACCTGCCCCAGCCCTACGCTTCCCTACCAGCCTAAGCCCTCCTTCTCCCCACCCCCTATCCCCTCTCTTCTCCCCCAACCCCCCCTAAGCCCTCCCTTCTCCTCACCTCATTAAACCCACCTTTCTCCCTCATTTCCCCCCCTGCAATCCCTCCCTTCTCTCCTGCCCCCACAAGCCCTCGTTTTTCCCACTCCACGCCAAGCCCTTCCTCGTCCCCTTCCCCCCCCCAACCCTCTCCTCTTATCACCATTCCCCCACCCCTCCAAGCCCTCAATTTGCCCCAACCCTCTCCAAACTAGATCCTTCCAGCCCCCCTACAACCCAGGTTCCCCTCACCCTCAGCCTCCCCCACAACCCAGGTTCCCCTCACCCTCAGCCCCCCCCCTACAACCCAGGGGCCTCCCCTTCCCTCTCCCCATCCCAGACCCTCCATGTTTACCTACTCCAGTGAAATCAACAGAAACTGAGGATGTACAGAAAAGAGTCAGCTTCAAGGAGATGTACTCGAACATAAATGGGATTACAAGCAAGGCGAGTGAACTTAGGGAAAGAGCCCATGAAATAAACCCAGATGTAATTGGACTCACAGAAACCAACCTCTCAGGAAGCATAATGAATGCGGTATTCCTCCAGGATTACACTGTAATAAGGAAAGAGAGGGAGGGTAGGGAAGGAGGCAGAGTATCCCTACTCATGAGAAAGGAATGGAATTTCAAGGAGATTGTTTCCCAGGCTGTGAAGGGTTTTAGAGACTACANAGGTGTTGTTGTCTTGCCTATATACTGAGTTTTTTGAGGCTTACAGTCCTCAAGAGGCATTTGAAGGCATAGACGACGTCGGTCTCTTTTAGAGAGTTCTGCTCAGTGTCTGGAGAGTTTCTCATGAGTAGGCTGGCCGTTTTCTTGGTTTTATAGTAAATCGTCAGTCGTATCATCTGATTTTTGTCTGTAGGGATAACATTTCTATTGACAATATCTTTCAGGACCCTTTCCTCCGTTTTATGAGCTGTGGAAAAGAAGTTCCTGTAAAATAGTCTAATAGGGGGTATTGATGTTGTATTAGTTGTCTCTTCAGAGGTTGCATGGCGTTTCACTTTACTTCTTATGATGTCTTCAACGAAACCATTGGAGAAGCCGTTGTTAACTATTGTTAACGCTTATGTCGACCGTGCTCTCAGCCACAGCTCAGAATGGAAGCAAGTCGACGAAGAACTCTGTAGAGTAAGGCAGGTCCTAGTCAACAACGGCTTCTCCAATGGTTTCATTGAAGACATCATAAGAAGGAAAGTGAAACGCCATGCAACCTCTGAAGATACAACTACACAACACCTATACCCCCTATTAGACTATTTTACAGGAACTTCTTCTCCACAGCTCATAAAACGGAGGAAGGGGTCCTGAAAGATATTGTTAATAGAAACGTTATCCCTACAGACAAAAATCAGAAGATACAATTGACGATTTACTATAAAACCAAGAAAACTGCCAACCTACTCATGAGAAACTCTCCAGACACAAAGCAGAACGCTTTGAAAGAGACCAATGTCGTCTATGCCTTCAAATGCCCACTTGGGGACTGTAAGCCCCAAAGAACTCAATATATAGGCAAGACAACAACATCTCTTTCCAGGCGATTAACGATGCATAAGCAACAGGGCTCTATCAAGGAACATATAATCTCTTCCCACAACCAAACCATCACCAGAGAAATCTTAACAAAAACACAGAAATCATTGATAGATACAGCGACAACAGGCGGCTTGACATCTGCGAGGCACTACACATCAAGAAGTCAACACCAGCAATCAACAGCCAATTAACGCACAACTATATTCTACCCTCTTCAAGACTCCGCTCCAATATAGAAACATCAAGAAATACGGGCCAATAGGCCTTCTGCAGTTACAGATCTATTCTTCCCTTTAGCTTATACCCATTGTTTCGTGTTCTGTGTTTGTTCTCACCTCACCCCAAACCATTGTAACATGTCACCTCACCCAAATGCAGGTATAAAAAAGAAAAGCTGTTTAAACTCTGTTCAGTTATAGTTGTTCTGTGTGTGTGTAACTAAAGTCTTTGAAAATGTAATAAGTTTTACGAAACGCGCTCAAGTGTCGCGTCAGACTAAGAAATAAAGAATGAATTTTGGAGAATTGATTTTTCATTTACCGTCATCAGTAAAAACAAACATAAGGAAAATTGAGAAAATTCGTGTTAGAATTATTAATCTTACTTTTTCGGTCATATTTAATAACATATATATATATATATATATATATATATATATATATATATATATATATATATATATATATATATATATATATATATATATATATATATATATATATATATATATATATATATTTTTTTTTTCAGTAAACTTTTGAACTAAGTGATGAGTTTAAGTGAGCCTCCACTCTTTAGGGCTATTTTTGAGTGAGATCATTTTATGACACCTTGCACTGCACGTGATATTGCATCCTTAATTAAGATAACCAATAAGACCCCTGACGTGTTGCTGGGACACGAGTCTAAACACCCAGCTGGCGACCTCAGCAGACCAGATATTATAGAGAGAACCTCCCAGTGTCAGGACGGGCAGGTTCAGCTGAGTTACAGGATGCTTGAACCTCCCCACTCGCTAGGGGTGTATAAGGCCAGCCCTTGGCCGACTGGGGGAGCCCCGGGGCGGACAGTGGCGCCAGGAACTGAGGGGCTAAGACCCGTGGGAGCAACCCCAATCACAGGTAGGAAGGGGGTGAACCTTGACAATACGTAAATACATATATACACAGATTTACGTATGCGCTACATAAAGTGTTCGATGTTCCTTTATATAGTGTCATTAATGTGCATTTACAAAGGTGAAATGTAATTCTGATCAGCTTCCATATATACTTTATACACATACATATACTTACACACACACATTTATGCACACATACATATATACATACATATATAAATACATATATACACTCACACACATTCACATACATTTGTCTCTTTTACTCTGACAAGGTGAGATAGCTGATAGAAAAACTAGTGTGCAATTAAGATGCTTTTACAAGCATAGGTTATATAGTTACGCACACACATACATTGTATAATTGATATATTACATGGTCAATCTTGGGTACAAGTCCAATATATAATCAAGTGTTCCAGTACTCATATAGTAATTACACAGTTCAGCATACCTTAGTCCAGGAGGGCGAAAGTCAGTCAATATGGGACATTCTACAATATAATGTTCAAAAGAGTGCATGCTTTCTCTTTCACAAAGTTGACACATTGTGTACTCGACATTTGGGTTTTGAGAAAGCTGTCAGGTACGTCTATATCCCAGGCGTATTCTGGCCACTATAATATCACATTGCCGGGTTCTTGTTCTATTAGTCCCATATGTGAATGTCTCCTCATGATATCTATCATAATATTTAATGCTACAACTTTCAGGTCTTTGTGAATTTATTAGATCGGTGAGATCTTCATTAGATATTTCTTTAAGTATTCTCTTTGTCACTGCTAATGAAACACCCATATCAATTTCTACCACTGGTTTTCTACAAGCTGTCTTTGCAAGCATATCAACAGTGTCATGCCTTGAGATGCCAACATGTGATGGTATCCATAGGAATTTAATTTCAAATCTGTTTTCTTTTAGCAGCTGAAATATTCATTCGAATATCACTTACTATTTTCTGGGTGTCACTACTATGTGCGCTCAATGCCAGGAGTGCACTCTGTGAGTCACAGTATAAAAGTCCACTGCCTTTGTCTTTTGAAAATTCAGTGGCAAGTATTGTGATTGGTGTTGTCGTTGATCCTTCTTTATGGACAACCCAACCCAAAACTCGGTAGAGTGCTTATACTTTACCAGGAGATCACTCTGGGCGCGTCTGGCTCTTGGAGAGAGGCTCAACGTCACATGCTTAGGGGATGCTGCTCCAATACTTAGCCTCGTTGTCACGTGCACACACCCACTCGAGCCGCTGTGACTCCCCACTCTATACTTATGTGATATGATCTCCTCAATCCCGTTTTGTTTTTATTAGTTTTCCTTTCTACCCCGTCCACAGCTGTGGTTCTTGGTTCTTTCTCTCTCTCTCCTTCTTTCCTACTTCCTGGGAAGCCTCACTAGAACAAGGGCAAACAGCAGCAAATTTGAATACATTTACTGGACAAAGCACATTCACAATACATACACACATATAATAATAATAATAATAATACTGAATCCTACACTCTATACTATTTCAGTCAGGTTGCACTCCAACACAGTCAGAACTCTATCATCTGCTTATCAAGTGGTATCCTATCTCCTGATTCACCACCTAATACTACCTTCCTCCTCAAGTAGGTCAAGTCTTATAACACAATGTTGCACTATCAGCAAGAGAATATATATCTATAAACATGTGCAAGGAAAACCAGGGTATGAATGCAATAACATAAATATTAGTATAAATGTTCCTTGATATACAACAATGATCAATCGATCACCCTATCAGTCCTAGAACACATATGTATGTCTCTGCAGGCAATCCAGCCTACGACTGTAACCTTATACTTCAGTATAAGTACTCCTTGGCACAAAAATGGCAAACTATCACTCACCTTTCACTGCCTCTTGCACGCTAATGACAACCAAACACTCTACCAACTCCCTACAAGTAATCAACCAGAACTTCCCTTCCACATCTGGAAGCTCACTACCCTGACATCTTCAGGTTCTTCCGGGTTTATCTACCAGGATCCTCCGCAGCTCCTCCAGGCTGCTACACCATGAAGTCTTCCTTGAGCAACTATAATGCTTCACCACTGCTACTAGGGTCCTCCACAGCTCTCCTGGCTGCTACACCATGACGTCTTCCTTGATCAACAATGGTGCTTCACCACTGGTATCACAAAAACTTGTGAAACTTCATTCCATTACTCCTCTTCTCACAGCTTGAGGTTCTCTTCCTCTCTGTATGGCTGCTCTCCCACAGAGCTCAGTACTTTCCACTACCTTGGAGTCTCACCAACTACTCCCTCTGTGCTGGCTTCGAAGTTCTCAGCAACTTCTTCCAAAGACAAACCTGCAACCCATTGACACGCCAATAAAAATCGTTTCCCCTTAAACACACAAACAAAATAATCCACCCAATATGTTTGCACCTAACATATCTCTGATCTCTTCATACTGTGAGAGTGGACTCCCCCGTTTGGGCTGGCTCATGCTCCGCCCAGCCAGGCGGCCCTCGAGGCAGCTACCCCGCCAGGAGCTTGGGTCCCTGTTATCTGACAGCGCTCAGAGGAGACGGACGTCACACCGTCCTCCAGGACGTTCCTCCATCTCCTCTCTCTTATTTTTAGGCCTTCTGCCTTACCAAAACATGTCTAACTTATCAATAAACATTCGCTACTGTCGCTGGGCACACGACCAACTACAAGTAATCACTATAAACTTGCTTAAAATCGTGCTTACCACAGATTGTCTAGTCGAGGGCGCTCTTCCTCTGACGAGTCTGATCAGGGTGCTCCCACAGCCCATGATAATGTCTCTGGGTGGCTTAACATACTCTCCTTGCCGTCGAGGACTTGAGACCACAACGTTCCCAGCTCGATTCCACAGCTGGAACGCCTGCACACTTCCTTTCTCTTGAAGGTATATCCAACAGGGGATCCTCTCCAATGGGAGCTCAAATGGAGCACAGCTTCCCCTCTCGATGTCTGGTACTCACGTGGAGTCAGAGCCCTCCCGAAGCGAGCCTGACGCCTCCAGCAAATTATTCACATCTCATAACCAGTCATTTATCTATTTTTTTATTCACTGCCCATATTCTTAAACTCTCTGTAAAATTTACCCAATTATTTTTACATATGAATCTTCATGTCTGTATATCTTCGACCTCCTAGTCAGGTCAGGCTTGATAGAATAATTCTCAAAGGGGAGACTCGTTTTTTCGGCTGCCTGGGATCATAACTCAAGGAATATGCCTGCAAGTTCGATTTGAGTTGTACTTGCCCAGTCATTGACGCGCTTCATTGCTGTATGTACGAGAGAAGGTTGTTCAAATATATTACATGCACATCCGGTTCATCGTCCACCTTCTTCTACAGAACCGTCGGTATAGCACTGATACACATCGTTACCCATATTCTGAGTCCTCTCAGTGATGCTTTTTAGTATTAACTGTTTTAGTAATGTAGAGTGCACACTATCTTTCTTGGGCGCATTTACAAAATCAACTAATAGATCCCAGTTATCCCATGGAGTAATTGGTTGATTAATCAGTAATTGAGTTGAGTACATATTTAATATTTTGATGGAGTTGGCTACCTTGTAGAAACAAAATACATAATCAGATTTCGTTCTTCTTCTATATACCTCAGGCGAGTGCAGCATATTAGTAAGTTTAGCTTGAAACTTCATGTGTTGCCTAGATCTAATCTATGCCTTCACGCCGAAAACTGTGCTAAAAGACAAAATTCTCTCACTTATCGTAGGTAATTTTAACTCTGCTCTCATATTAACTATTCTCGTCGACTTAGGAGGTCCAAGGATGAGACGCATAGCTTCATTTTGCAAGGTTTCAAGATCTACAGCTCTTTGTCTGTTTACAGTGTGAGATGTAGAGCATTGTAGCCAATCACAGAGCGTATAAATGATACATAAAACATTCTAGCAAGTCTCACGTTAATTCCATGACTGACACCAACATTAGTTGATTAACAGTTGAGAGTGAGGCCAAAGAGCCTGAGCTCAACCCCTGCAAGCACAATTAGGTAAGTACAATTAGGTAAGTACACACACACACACACACACACACACACACACACACACACACACACACACACACACACACACACACACACACACACACACACACACACACACACACACACACACACACACACACACACACACACACAGTCAAGGTGACGAAATGAAGGAAATGTTCGCCCAGTTTCTGGAGGACATCAAGAGTGAGATGCAAGAAATGATGCAGGAAATGAAGGCCGAAATAAGCAACCTGAAAAGAGAGCTGACAGCAGCCAAGGAGGAGATTAGAGTCCTCAAAGAGAATGGTATCGAGGCTGAGACTCAGAAAAGCATTCAGGGAGTAGGTGGCAATAGTTTTTTGGATGAGAATGCCACAATAAAAGCCACATTTGCAGAAATGCTAAAAAAAATAACTCTGAAGTAATGACTGCAGTGATGGAGGTGGCCATGAAAGCAGCCACCTCACAGGAGGCGGCACGCTCCACTAGCCAACTGCTGGAAAGGAAAGATCAGTGGTTGCTGTGGGCATAAAAGAGCAGGAAGGCTCTAACAGGACAGAGTGGAATGACAAGGACAAAGCAGCAGTGAATGAAGTACTGAAGGCACTAGACATGGAAGCGGCTGAGCATAGCGTTGAGAAGGTTTTCAGACTAGGTTGGTACAACAAAGACCGAGACCGAGTGATAAAGATAGTGTTTGCAAACGAGAGCACAAAGGAGAAGATTCTATCAAGGACGAGCTCCCTGAAAAACGTGGTAAAATTAAAAAATGTATTCCTCCAGAGAGACATGATAAGGGAGAAGAGAGCCGTGGTGGCATAAGCAAGGAAGAGGCACAGGGCGAGAGGGGAAAACCAGGAAGTCACAGCTCCCAACACAACACCCCCAGAGGCGAGGGGGGAATCCACAACCAGCTACCCAGTAACACCAGAGGGGAGGACAACCACGCCACCCTCCTCTGCATAGAAAACCCACCTACCCCAGACCCTCCCTACCCCCACTCAAATGTTCAGGCAAATCTCTCTCCCCCTACACCCAATCCCCACCCTTCTACCCCTCCCCTGCTCCCGCCGAGTCCTCCCTCCCCCCTTTCCTTCCTCTCCTCCCTCCCCTTTCACCCCATACCCTCCCTGTCCCTTCCCCTTCACTGGATCCCCCGCCCCTCATCCCAGTATCCTCTGAGACCCTGTTATCCACCTCGCAGGTCCACACACCCATGGAACAGCTTCCCCCACCAGCAGAACACTCACCAAGGAGGCGATTTGAGAAGAGACAGAAGAAAGCGAGCCTCAAAGCAATGTACACTAACATAGATGGAATTACAAATAAAGCAAATGAGCTTGGAGAATGGGTGCTAGAGGAAAACCCAGACATAATAGCCTTCACAGAAACAAAGCTAACGAAAACGATAACAAACGCAGTGTTCCACAGGACTATTATGTTATGAGGAAAGAGAGGGAAGGAAGGGGTGGTGGTGGTGTAGCTCTGATGGTAAGAAAAGGCTGGGATTTTGAGGAGATGGTGTTATGATCTCAGCCTGCAGGAGAAACGAGTTTCCCCCTTTGAGAGTTATTCAGCAAGCCTGACCTAACTGGAAGGTCCAGGAAGTATGGATGTGATAACACAGATGTAAGATAGTTTGTTGGATTTAAATAACAGTTTGAGATTATGGGCAATGAATAAGAAAACAGATAAATGACTGGTTAGGAGATGTGGACAATTTGCTGGAGGCGTGAGGCTCGCTTCTGGAGAGCTTTGACCTCACTTGAGGCCAGACATCGTAGGGGACAGACGCGCTCCGTTGTGCTCCCGTCAGAAGGGAACCCCTAGTGATATATCTCCAAGAGAAGAGAAGTGTGCAGACGTTCCAGCTGTGGAATCGAGCTGGAAACGTTGTGGTCTCAAGTCCTGGACGACGAGGAGAGTATTAAGCCGCCCAGAGACAGTTTCGTGGGCAGTGGAAGCGCCCTGGTCAGACGCAGTCAGAGGGAAGGAGCGCCCTCGACCAAATAATCTGTGGTAAGCACGATTTAAACCAGTTGTCAGTGATTAGTTGTAATTGGTCGTGTGCCCAGCGACAGAAGCAATGTTTATTGTTAAGCTAAACATGTTTTGGAAAAGCAGAAAGCCTAAAATAAGAGAGTGGAGTGGGAGGAGCGCGGAGCGACATCCGTCTCCTCTGCGCGCTGGCAGGCGACTGAGGGCCTGGCGGCGGAGGACCCTCACAGAGTGTGGTGGACCGCCCGGGCGAGGTGGAGCATGGACCCGCCCAACGGGGGAGTCCACTCTCACCACATGTAGAAGACAGATAGAGGTTGGAGGCAAAGATATTGCATGATTAATTTTGTTTGTGTTAAAGGGGAAACATTTTATTGGAGTGTAAATGGGTTGCAGGTTTGTCTTTGGGGAAGAAGTTGCTGAGAACTTCGAAGCCAGCACAGAAGGAGTAGTTGATGAGACTCCAAGGCAGTGGAGGAGAGGACCTCGAGCTGTGAGGAGGAGTGAGGAGGAGTGTCACGTGCTTCTGTAGAGGTGGTGAAGCACCACAGTTGTTCGAGGAAACTTTAGGGTGCAGCAGCCAGGAGAGCTGTGGAGGACCCTAGTAGGAGTAGAGAAGCACCATAATTGTTCAAGGAAACTTCATGGTAGCAGCCTGGAGGAGCTGCAGAGGATCCTGGTGGTTACCCCTGGAAGAACCTGAAGATATCAGGGTAGAGAACTTCCAGATGCGGAAGGGGGAGTTCTAAATGATCACTTGTAGGGAGGTGATAGAGTGTTTGTCATTAGCGTGAAAGACGCAGTGAGAGGTGAGTGATCGTTTGCCATTTTTGTACCACAAAGTGTTTATACTGAAGTTCAGAGTTACTGACGTAGGCAGGATTGCCTACAGATATATGTATTCTAGGACTGATAGAATGATCGATTCATTCGTTGAGTAGCACGTAACATTTATATTGATATATGTATATGTTACTGCATTCATATGCTGATTTGCCTTAACATGTTTATATATTATATATATATATATAATATATATATTATATATATATATATATATATATATATATATATATATATATATATATGTCGTACTCGTAGCCAGAACTCACTTTTTGGCCTACTATGCAAGGCCCCGATTTGCCTAATAGGCCAAGTTTTCCTGAATTAATATATTTTCTCTAATTTTTTTCTATGAAATGATAAAGCTACCCATTTCATTATGTATGAGGTCATTTTTTTTTATTGGAGTTAAAATTAATGTAGATATATGACCAAACCTAACCACCCTACCTAACCTAACCTAACCTATCTTTATAGGTTAGGTTAGGTTAGGTAGCCGAAAAGTTAGGTTAGGTTAGGTTAGGTTAGATAGTTTAGGTATTCGAAAAACAATTAATTCATGAAGTTGGCCTATAGGCAAATCGGGCCTTGCATAGTAGGCTGAGAAGTGCGTTATGGCTACTAGGTACGACATATATATATATAATATATATATATATATATATATATATATATATATATTAATATATATTATATATATATCTCTTAGACAACACCCACCAGTGGGACTCGACCCAGAAAGCACAACTATCTTCCAATAGCTGCCATAACTAGTATGCCTTAACCCACTACACCAAGTCAGACCCTTAAAAGAGATAGAGACTTCGAAGTATTTACCTCAAATATCTCCACCTCCCAAGGGCGCCAGATTAGTGAGGGGTTACTCAAGCATTTTTCATCAAGCCACTGTCAATGTGGGAGAACTCGTGTCTATGCTATAAGCACATACTTGCATGAACCACAAGAGAAGATTAACAATCTTTAGACAACACCCACCAGTGGGACTCGAACCCAGAAAGCACAACTATCTTCCAATAGCTGCCATAACTAGTATGCCTTAACCCACTACACCAAGTCAGACCCTTAAAAGAGATAGAGACTTCGAAGTATTTACCTCAAATATCTCCACCTCCCAAGGGCGCCAGATTAGTGAGGGTTTACTCAAGCATTTTTCATCAAGCCACTGTCAATGTGGGAGAACTCGTGTCTATGCTATAAGCACATACTTGCATGAACCACAAGAGAAGATTAACAATCTTTAGACAACACCCACCAGTGGGACTCGAACCCAGAAAGCACAACTATCTTCCAATAGCTGCCATAACTAGTATGCCTTAACCCACTACACCAAGTCAGACCCTTAAAAGAGATAGAGACTTCGAAGTATTTACCTCAAATATCTCCACCTCCCAAGGGCGCCAGATTAGTGAGGGGTTACTCAAGCATTTTTCATCAAGCCACTGTCAATGTGGGAGAACTCGTGTCTATGCTATAAGCACATACTTGCATGAACCACAAGAGAAGATTAACAATCTTTAGACAACACCCACCAGTGGGACTCGAACCCAGAAAGCACAACTATCTTCCAATAGCTGCCATAACTAGTATGCCTTAACCCACTACACCAAGTCAGACCCTTAAAAGAGATAGAGACTTCGAAGTATTTACCTCAAATATCTCCACCTCCCAAGGGCGCCAGATTAGTGAGGGGTTACTCAAGCATTTTTCATCAAGCCACTGTCAATGTGGGAGAACTCGTGTCTATGCTATAAGCACATACTTGCATGAACCACAAGAGAAGATTAACAATCTTTAGACAACACCCACCAGTGGGACTCGAACCCAGAAAGCACAACTATCTTCCAATAGCTGCCATAACTAGTATGCCTTAACCCACTACACCAAGTCAGACCCTTAAAAGAGATAGAGACTTCGAAGTATTTACCTCAAATATCTCCACCTCCCAAGGGCGCCAGATTAGTGAGGGGTTACTCAAGCATTTTTCATCAAGCCACTGTCAATGTGGGAGAACTCGTGTCTATGCTATAAGCACATACTTGCATGAACCACAAGAGAAGATTAACAATCTTTAGACAACACCCACCAGTGGGACTCGAACCCAGAAAGCACAACTATCTTCCAATAGCTGCCATAACTAGTATGCCTTAACCCACTACACCAAGTCAGACCCTTAAAAGAGATAGAGACTTCGAAGTATTTACCTCAAATATCTCCACCTCCCAAGGGCGCCAGATTAGTGAGGGGTTACTCAAGCATTTTTCATCAAGCCACTGTCAATGTGGGAGAACTCGTGTCTATGCTATAAGCACATACTTGCATGAACCACAAGAGAAGATTAACAATCTTTAGACAACACCCACCAGTGGGACTCGAACCCAGAAAGCACAACTATCTTCCAATAGCTGCCATAACTAGTATGCCTTAACCCACTACACCAAGTCAGACCCTTAAAAGAGATAGAGACTTCGAAGTATTTACCTCAAATATCTCCACCTCCCAAGGGCGCCAGATTAGTGAGGGGTTACTCAAGCATTTTTCATCAAGCCACTGTCAATGTGGGAGAACTAGTTACTAGTTATGGCAGTACTAGTTATGAACATACTAGTTATGGCAGCTATTGAAAGATAGTTGTGCTTTCTGGGTTCGAGTCCCACTGGTGGGTGTTGTCTAAAGATTGTTAATCTTCTCTTGTGGTTCATGCAAGTATGTGCTTATAGCATAGACACGAGTTCTCCCACATTGACAGTGGCTTGATGAAAAATGCTTGAGTAACCCCTCACTAATCTGGCGCCCTTGGGAGGTGGAGATATTTGAGGTAAATACTTCGAAGTCTCTATCTCTTTTAAGGGTCTGACTTGGTGTAGTGGGTTAAGGCATACTAGTTATGGCAGCTATTGAAAGATAGTTGTGCTTTCTGGGTTCGAGTCCCACTGGTGGGTGTTGTCTAAAGATTGTTAATCTTCTCTTGTGGTTCATGCAAGTATGTGCTTATATATATATATATATATATATATATATAGGGGGGTACCACCTCTGGTGCAATTATAGGGACCCACAGCCTCAGAGAAGGGAACACAGAGCATTCAGGGAAAAACTTGCCATTTAACTCTGAGTACATAAGAGTGTTCGCTTCTCCTACCACCCCCCTTTTTTATGGTGTACACTTTATTATGCAAGGTTATACAGTTACATATCTGATTGTATACAAAAAATGAACATTAAGAGGACACAAAAAAAAAGTTCACTTCCTAGAAGCTGTAGATTTCCTCGAACTCCTCCGACGTCGGGCAGGAACCGAGGATGCAACGAGCATTCCCCCTCTGGATCGCGACACTGAGGCGCTGAAAGAGAAAACTTGCCGCTCTAGGGTCTCTTGTGGTGNTATATATATATATATATATATATATATATATATATATATATATATATATATATATATATATGTCGTACCTAGTAGCCAGAACGCACTTCTCAGCCTACTATACAAGGCCCGCTTTGCCTAATAAGCCAAGTTTTCATGAATTAATATATTTTCTCAATTTTTTCTTATGAAATGATAAAGCTACCCATTTCATTATGTATGAGGTATATTTTTTTTATTGGAGTTAAAATTACGTAGATATATGACCGAACCTAACCAACCCTACCTAACCTAACCTAACCTATCTTTATAAGTTAGGTTAGGTTAGGTAGCAAAAAAGTTAGGTACGACATATATATATATATATATATATATATATATATATATATATATATATATATATATATATATATATATATATATATATATATATATATATATATATATATACCCTGTCAATTACTCTGAGAATTTTGTAGGTTGTGATCATGTCTCCCTTTACTCTTCTGTGTTCCAGTGTCGTGAGGTGAATTTCCTCGCAGCCTTTCCCCGTAACTCATGCTTCTTATTTCTGGGACTAGCCTAGTGGCATACCTCTGAACTTTTTCAAGCTTCGCCTTGTGCTTGACAATGTACGGGCTCCGTGCTGGAGCCGGATACTCCAGGATAAGTCTTACATATAGGTACTGTGTGTTGAACTAGTGATACCCAACCAAGCCTGTGTACCATTTATTTGTTCATTCTGAGCTGCTTGTGGAAGTTTTGTAAACACTTCACGATTGAGGTAAGTGTACTGCTTGTGCCAGGGGCCAAGCAAACCTTCAGTATTGTTGTAATTGCTAGTTGTGTTAATTAAGCTGACAATGGAGAAACAAGTTGCTGTGTTGGTAGAGTAGCCAAAGTTTGGAGAAATTAAAGACTTGAAGAAGTCTGGGATGTTGTACATGGCTGAAAAATTAAATCTGACAGTTTCCAGGAGAATGTTAAAGGCTCAGCTAGTAAGAGTCATTATCACACACTTGGTGGTGGAGGAGAAACTTGACGAAGAGTGGTTAGAGGAATTGGAAGAGTCAATTGACCAGGTGGCAATTCTAAAGTTAGAGATGGAATCTAAAATAGATTTGGCTAGATTAGAAGCAGAGAAACAGAGGTTCGAGATGCAGAACCTCCAAAAACAACTTGACTCAGCAGCAGATGCTTGAGGCTCAGAACTAGCAAAAACAAGTGGAACTAGAAGCACAGAGCAGAAGAATTGAAGCTGAGTTGCAACTAGAGGAAGTTAGGCGGCAGTAATTGGAAATTCAACAGTGTATAGCAATAAATAATAACAGACTAAAGGAACAGAGAATTGCACCAGGACATGGTAACACTAGTAATCATACAGATAGTACTGATAGCTCTTTAAAGTTTTGGAGAAATGTAGATTTACCTCAATTCAATGAGGAAAACCAGAAATATTCTTTTTGCATTTCCAGAAGTTAGCAGTCAGTATGAATTGGCCTGTGGATCAATGGGTTGCCATTATGCAAGAACAATTTAAGAGGAAAGCCCAGGAAATTTTTGCATCTCTTCCTGCTGCTAATTCTTTTGACTTTAAATATGTCCAACAGAGCATCTTAAATGCATACCAGCAGATCCCAGAGGCCTATAGACATAAATTTAGAGATATAAAGAGATCACATGATCAGATCATTTCTGATTTTGCAAGAATTAAAATTAATCATTTTGATAGATGGGTAAAAGCACTTTCAATTATAGATTTTGAGACTTTGAGAAACCTCATAGTGACAGAGGAGATTTTAGGTTGTCTACCAGAGAAATTAGCTGTGTTTATAGCTGAACATAAACAGACCAATGACATTATGAAACTAGCCAAGCTAGCAGACGAACAAGAGTTACTCACTAAGGTGGTTTTTCGAGCACAATCAAATACTTATAATTCTAAGAGTAATTATCATGTTCCTAAATCTCATGTTTTCCAGGTCAGACCAGCTAACTCACCTACTTCCCTGAACTCTTCTCCTGTAAAGCCAAAGATTGAAAAACAGCAGACAGGGTTGTCACCCTCAAATAATGTAGTGTCTTAACCTGCAGTTGGTTCGGTTGTTTCAACCACTGACAGATATTGCACGCATTGCAGGAGAAGAGGTCATGTGGTTAATTCCTGTTATTCGTTGCACCCTGAGTTGAGACCTACCGGTCTCATTATGCAATTATGCAAGCAATTAATTATAATGTTGTTCCAGTCAAGCCAAATTGGATGACTGATTTTAGTCCTTATATCTTTGCTGGTGAAGTACTTTGTACCAGTAGGAGCTGGAAGCCAATGCAGTTATTGAGGGGCACTGGTGCTTTCCAATCTCTAATTTCTCACCGTGCTCTTGCTGATGTTAGCACAGAAGACACTGGTGAAGTAGTATTATTGCATTGGTTTGGAGGTCATGTCCAGCGTGTACCATTAGTTAAAATTCACCTGAAATCAATTATTACACCGTGTTGGTGCACTGTAGCAGTTAGTGAGCAGTTGCCCATCCCTGGGGTTGATGTTAATGTGGGAAATGATTTTGAGAAGTGTCAAGTTATTGGGACAGAGTGTCCTATCATGTTTAATAAACCTAGTTGTGTGCTGGTCCAGCCCGATGCAGTGAATGGTGTTATCTACCCTGCCTGTACTGAGTCCAGTTCTGTGAGTGATCAGCCTGTTGCAGTGGATGGTGTAATCTACCCTGCCCGTGCTGAGCTCAGTTCTATGAGTGAACAGCCAGGTGTGGAGGATGGTGTTATCCACCCTTCCTGTGCTGAATCCAGTTCTATCACTGTTCCAGTTGTTAGTTCTATTACTACCAAGGTATTTGTTCCAGAGTCCAGGACCCTTTCAGAGGTGAAGCGGAAGGTGGATTTCCACGATACATTTGTGGCCAACCTGGTTGTTGAGAGAGAGTCTGGTACTATGACCCCGATTTATTCTAACCAAGTAGACGGTTTAGAACAAGAAGTCAGTGTACCAGTTACTTGCCCGCTCGCTGCAGAGGTTGAGTCAGGTGTCGAGAGTCAGTCAGTTGTAGCCTTGACCCCGATTTATTCTAACCAAGATGGTTTGGAAAAGGATGTCAGGTTGCCAATTACTTGCCCGCTCGCTCCAGTTTTAGTCATTGCCTTTGTGTACGTTAAGTAGGACTAACCCCAAGATATTTGAGAGTAGTAAGGAGACAGTCTGTGATGTAGATCCGTTGTTGGAGAGTGTGGGAGATCATTCAAATGATCAGCTTCTGTCGAGCAGATGAAGACCTATTGAGCCTCCCTCTTCAGTTGACTGTGAGGGTGTGACCCAGCTTAGTAAGTTAAGTGAATGTAAAGAGACAGTACTCCAAGCATCTCAAGATTATGTCATGGGAGGACAATTTGGCAAATTTTGTGTAACAGATAATAATGATAAGATTTTTTCTAAGCTTAAATTGCAGTGTGGTGTAGCCAGTTATTCTTGTTCCAGGTGGATCAATTGTTTAACATTGTGTATTGCGAGTCAGAGTGTTCTGAGTACATTAATGCAAACTGTTGTTGTTCCACAGAACCCATACTCCCTTGTAGAAATGGACTGTGTAATATCTATGTCCAGAACCTGTGTTAAATTCAAGTGTTGTACTGATTCTCAGAGGCAGAGTGGTGTTTTAGGATTTTTTCAGACTTTGAAGCAGAGGTTCAAGGTAACAGAGGTGAGTTCCAAGTTGGAGTGGGGCGTGGATATCCCACCTGTTTTGTTTGTTGATGAGTGCGTAGGGTTACAGGTTGTTCTTGGGAGGTTCCCAGGTAATCTGGTTTTCATCTGCCAGGTGATAAGACAGACCCCTAACACTGTTGCTGAATTACTTGATGTCACCAGGAGGAAAACACTTGCAGTGTGAAGTTCAGAGTAAGTGTTGTCCACGCTTCAGAGTGGGTCTGATACTTTCATGGGAGGCCAAGATGGTTATAAAAGATTGTGTGGTGATAAAGTTCACAGTTAGGAGGTGTGAGCTTGTTCTTGTGTTGTTACCTTGTTTGGGAGCTTTCTTGTGCTATCACTCTGTTGGTTCTTGCAGAGTCGGGAGGAGACTGAGTGATTTGTCCAACACTGGTTGTCACCTGAGTCAGTTCAGACAGGTATTAATTGCACTTTTCCTGGTTGTTCTTTTCTGTTTCAAAAGGCATAAGAGGTCAACTTCTAAGTCCTGTTGTATTGTTGGTGGTTCCAAGAGTGAAGAAGTTTCGGATGTGTCGGAGTGGTCTAACCATGTTTTTTTCTACTTTTAGTGACATTTGGCCGAGGCTGTTTGTTTCACAAAAGATCCAGAGTGTTAGAGACCGGAGGTTCCTGAGGGGATTATACCAGATCAACCCCATTCACAAGGAGAATTTCCTCAACCACCCCTCATCTATGCCAATTCATCTCAGTGTATTAATTCTAAAGAAAAGCAGTGGAAACCAGTGGAAAACCTATCCACTCATATATCCCAGGATGTTGCTGCTCAGGAAGTGTTCATTGTATCCCAAACCGAGTTGTAGTTGTCAGAGTTCACTACATCCAAGTCCAGGTAACTTATATCTACTTATTGAAGTAGGAGTAGTATTGAAGCTTCTACTTATTGCAGCTTCGGGGTGAAAATTGTTCGATCTGTATTATCTGTTTACATAAGGTAGTGCAATTTAGGATGTTGAGTAAGTACTTTATCTTGATGTGCTGGTGTGTCGTAACCTGTTCCTTATTAATATAGTGTGCATTGTGATGTTACTGGATTACTATCAGGTTAGCGGTGAAACAAGTTAAGTGGAAACCTTCTATATTAGATTTTGTTGTTCAGACTGTCATTTATTTGGACGTATGTGTTGTACAAAAGTCATATATGAATCTTACTAAGAGTGGTGAGTATAGTAAGAGCAAATGTTGTGATGAGCAGAGAGTGAGAATTTACCAAAGCTATTTGGGTGTGTTACGAATCAATGATTGATTCTACCATTATTCATGATAACTATGTATAGCATTTAATCCTTTCCCCGTTCAGTACTATTATTAGTATGGTATCCATTTGTGTTCCAGTTAATATTGTATGATTTATATTGTAGCATGCTGTAGTGTGCCTGAGTTGCATTATTTTTAATAGGCTTGTGCAAGTTATTTCTTGTTGGAGCGAGTTGGTGGCTTCTCCGTGGGGGTAATGACTATATTTGGATGTTTCCAGTGTGCGGCCTTTGTCAAGCTAGCGTCAATATTTCACCCTTTGAATAATTCCTGTTATTGATTGTAATTAATTCCTGTGATTACTGTAACAGTATTATATACACTTAAGATTACTGATTACCTGGTTGATGGGGTTCTGGAAGTTCTTCTACTCCCCAAGCCCGGCCAGAGGCCAGACTTCACTTGTGAGAGTTTGGTCCACCAGGCTGTTGCTTGGAGCGGCCCGCAGGCCCACATACCCACCACAGCCCGGTTGGTCCGGCACTCCTTGAAGGAAACAATCTTGTTTCCTCTTGAAGATGTCCACGGTTGTTCCTGTAATATTTCTGATGCTCGCTGGTAGGACGTTGAACAACCGTGGGCCTCTGATGTTCGTACAGTGTTCTCTGATTGTGCCCATGGCACCTCTGCTCTTCACTTGTTCTATTCTGCATTTTCTTCCATGTCGTTCACTCCAGTACGTTGTTATTTTACTGTGCAGATTTGGGACCTGTCCCTCCAATATTTTCCATGTGTATATTATTTGGTATCTCTCTCGTCTCCTTTCTAGTGAGTACATTTCGAGAGCTTTAAGTCGATCCCAATAATTTAGGTGCTTTATCTCGTCTATGCGTGCCGTATATGTTCTCTGTATTCCCTCAATTTCAGCAATCTCTCCAGCTCTGAAGGGGGAAGTGAGTACTGAGCAGTACTCAAGACGGGACAACACAAGTGATTTGAAGAGTACAACCATTGTCATGGGATCTCTGGACTTGAAGGTTCTCGTAATCCATCCTATCATTTTTCTGGCTGACGCAATACTTGCTTGGTTATGCTCCCTAAACGTTAGGTCGTCGGATATCATTATTCCCAAATCCTTGACATGCTGTTTTCCTACTATGGGCAGATTCGATTGTGTTTTGTACCCTGTATTATGTTTAAGATCCTCATTTTTGCGGTGAACAATGATTATATTGTTCTTTTGTACTACACTCTGTTAGTAGAGTTTTCACGAGAGTTCATGTGGATGCTAAGTTGATCTTTTGGTAGGACGCCTGCCTTGCTGGCGAGAGGCTAGCTAGTCGTGTGGGTTAGCGCGCTGGGAGGAGACATGTATTGGAGATAAGTCGGTGTATTTTGTTTATTTTGCTTAATAGTTAATTCTCTTAGTAAGACTATTTTGTGCTACTCCATTTATTCATTCATGTGTTTAAGTGATTGTCTGTGCTCATTAAGTAATTTTATGATATTATTGCATGCTGAAGGATAATACTGGCTTCTTGTAATTTTTACCATTTATCTGTTTGATATGTCTTGTTACCCTTAAGTACAGTATATTGTTTTGCATATTAAGCAGTGACTTTTAATCATACCCTAGACAAACTTTGAGGCAAGGCCGAAATTATTATTCTTTGATTACTGCAAGCAAAAGAACCATACCTAGACTTCAGTTGCATATAGTCCTGGGGACCATTCACGCTTGTTCGCGTTTGTGTTCCTCACGTGTCGCCCCAAAAAATGAGGTGATTTGATAAAATGCTATGCCCAAGATTACCATCCGAGTGCCGGCGGGGAAGTGGTTCAAATAGCTTCGGCTATCACTTCCTTTTGTCTGGTCGTGATGGTCAAGCGGATTAAGGCGTCCCTGTACATACCAGTTGCGTTGCTCCTGGCAGTATGGACTCGAGTCACCTCTGGGTGTGAGTTTTCAGTTGCATATAGTCCTTGGGGACCATTCAGGCTTGTTCGCATTTGTGTTCCTCAACTTGTTGCCCCAAAAATGAGGTGATTTGATAAAAAGCTATGCCCAAGATTACATCCGAGTGCCGGCGGGGAAGTGGTTCACATAGCTTCGGCTATCACTCCTTTTGTCCGGTCGTGACGGTCAAGNAGATTCCACTGATAGAGCATTAGAAAGCAAAGTAGCCCCAATTTAGTTGAAGTCTTGTAAATGAGCGGGGGACTCTTTTGCATTCCTAACAATGGAATGTTGTAGTGAATATTATATTCTTTAACTTTATCTCTGCGGTGAAAGTTTCAATCCCTGGCAAGGCTACCACTGAAGCATAGGCAGTGGCTTCACCATTGTAGTTCTCAAACACTGGAAACTGTTTTTTGAACTCCTCGAAGTGGCACTCAGCAATGGTGTCAATGTTTGATCCAGTGTCAATGGGAACTTTGAGACAAATACCAGCAATGTATACTATAGTCTCTGAGTTGTTTGGAAAATCATTCCATTCTATAATTGCTTGTACTCCAGAAGTGTAATCACATTCAATGTCATTTGAGACTAGTTATAATGACATGTTGTCTTGTACATTATTAACATTCTGGACATAAGGTGCAATATTGTGTTTGACACCTCGTCCCCTATGACCTGACCATCGTACAGTACTCTTGTTCACTGACTATGGTTTCATTTGACTAACATAACGACACACAGCATCAACATGACCTAGTTTTCCACACTCAAAGCACTTCTTAACTTGAACTTAACAAGGTGTGGGTAATCTCCTCCACAATTGTGACAATTTTTTTGACACTCTCTGATGTGGGTCGGTGTGACTGCTTGGGTCATGTTCCTTCACTCCAGTTGTGATCTGGTTCTCGGCTCAAGTTGCTGTTGGGTTTGCCATGAGGTCTTCTATGATCACGGTGTCCTCCCTGAACCTTACGTTCCTCATCATTGTTAGTAGCACTGGCAGTACCGTTTTGGCACTCCATGACACGAGCATTACGCGGAGCATCTTCCATTCGACGAGCAATGTCCAATATCTTGGTAAGAGAACTTTCATAGTCAACAAGTTCTAGAGCTCTTCGACGGAGACGTGTAGATGTGCATGTTTCAATTATTTGTTGTTTAATTTCTTTGTCAACATCAGCAAACTCACAATGTGGTGCTAAACACTGTAGACGTGTGTGGGTTGATCCACAGTTTCATTATGTAGTGTTTAGGCTTTCTTAAAATGCATAATTTCCATAGCAGTGTTCTGTCTAGGTTTCAAATGTTCAGTTAATTTGGCTTTGGCAGTATCATAATCTTTGTCACCACCAGTGTCTTTCAGTGTGTCAAAGATGTCACAATCTCGATAACCTACATAATGAAATAGACAGCACACTTTCTTTCATCACTTTTGATGTCTGAAACAATTAAAAAATTTAAGACCTTTTAAGCCATTTGGTCCAGTTTGTGTGGTCACAGTCAGAATCAAATGCAAGAAACTGAGGTATATTTGCCATATTTTCTGTATAAATTTGAACTTATCACTTTAATGTTCTTCAGAATACGAAACACTTAGTACACTGTGCATGTTAGCTAGGAAATCACTGTTATTAGTTTAATTTTGCAAAGCACACAAGCATTTTAATGCAAAAGTTCAGAACAGTGCACAATACAACAGCAACTGACAACTGACCTCTTACCTAGCCTTGTGTACATGTGGTGTTATTCCAACTCACACTTGTACAACAGTTGTCAGAAATGTTGTTTGATGAGCTCTCAGCACTGTCAACACGGCAAACAGTTCACTGTATGAAGAATTATGTATGATAGAGCATTGTTTTGTTCACAACATCGGTAAGCACCAAACAGCTTCAGTCAGCACTAAGCTTCAATCAGCATAAATCTTTAGTCAGCACTAAGCTTCAGTTAGCACAAGGCATTGGTAGCACACAGTATTGGTAGCACACATCATTGGAAGTACACAGCATTGGTCAACTCAACATTGGTACCACACATCATTGGTAACATAGCATCATTGGTCATCACAAGAGAGAAGCATGCTGTCTCGCCCCGGAGAAGGAGGACGAGAAAACATACTGTCTGTGAGGATGACTCTAATTAAGTGTGCTGACCAATGCTATGTGTGCTAACCAATACTGTGTGTGCTGACCAATGCTGTGTGTGCTGACCAATGCTGTGTGTGTGCTGACCAATGCTGTGTGTGTGCTGACCAATGATGTGAATATCTGCATTCACTGTTTATCCTCTATAAAAACACTCGCCTATTCGAATACAATGTTGTGTCAAAATTTAAAAGCAATCGGTAAAGAGGTTTCGAAGATTTCCCTCACATTAAAAACACTTGAAAAACACAGTTTAAAAAAAAAACATGTTTTTTTCCATCACGGACGGGACATTAATATATTATATATATAAAAAACCGCTCGGATGCGAATGGAACGTTGTGTCAAATTTTCAGAGCAATCAGTGAAGAACTTTCGGAGATTTCGATTTTGAACAAACAACATTTCCATTTTTATTTATATAGATAATTCCATAGATAATTGGCAAAAAATTATATTTTATCTCAGTTAAATATATTTGAATAGTGGAGCTGCAATTTTGTCTTCTAGGCTTAGAACGTATTAGAGGTTATATTTGATCTTCCCTGCTATTTCAGTTTAATTGTCTGCGTGTGAAGGGATAGGTTTATTGGTTTACATGCTTCAGTTGGCAGGCGTGACTAAAGTATTACTAAAATATTTTCTGATTAACTATGAGTTAATGACGCAGCCTCCAACTCACGTTGTGATTACAAGTCCCACGTGGTGATGAGAGAGTCCCGAGACAGCGAGCATCTCGCTGGCTCGTTATCCCTTTATGGGTTTACTAATTATTCATATTTCTATGTTTTAATTAAAACGTATTAAGTGTAAGTAGACCTCTGCTTGTGATAATGGTTATTTGAATAATTAATATATGAGGAGTACAAGAGTAACAAGGTATATCTCAGTCTACTATTGAATTTGTTGAGACACATGCGTAATAATAATAATAATAATAATAATAATAATAATAATAATAATAATAATAATAATAATAATAATAATAATACAAGAAGATTAATGACACTAACGTGAAGTATCAATGAGAAAATTCGAAGGAGCCGAGTTGATGATTCGAATCAATGTGGTGGGTGTTCCCATGCACACGCCCCAGATTGTCTGGGGCGTGTGCATGGGAACACCCACCGCAAAGATTCGAATCCTCGTTAAGGTTCCTACGAATTTTCTAAATAATAAAAATAATAATAATAATAAAAATAATAATAAATTTTTAATAAAATAATATGCATATATAAATTACAATAGAGAGAAAATTTGGAAGTTCAGGCTTCCATATTTAATTACGAATTATGCATATTAAGTCACTAATGCGAATGTATTTCGGGCAAAAAACTAATAAGTGTTTCGGCCAAAACTTGAAATAATTAAGTAAAAACAATAACTTTTACGGGTATAATGGGTAAACAATACTAAATGAAAAGCTAAAGCATGTGAGATATTACCAGTCACCGTGGTGTAGTGGTAAGACACTCGCCTGGCGTTCCGCGAGCGCTTTGTCATAGGTTCGTATCCTGGCCGGGGAGGATTTACTGGGCACAAATCCTTAACTTTAGCCTCTGTTTAACTCAACAGTAAAATGAGTACTTGGTTGTGAAAACGATTCTTCGCGGCGGGGATCGTATTCCAGGGACCTGCCCGAAACGCTATGCGTACTAGTGACTGTACAAAAATATAACAACTCTTGTATATATCTCAAAAAAAATCAAACAATTTAACAAGTTATATTCATTATTAAAGTATTAATAAAATGATGACAGACATCGACTGTTACATTATAGACTCTGTAGTTTTAACAATAATTCAGAATTAGTATTTAACAATAGTACTAACAGGAAAAACTAAAATATACAAAGGTGTTTATTTAGTAAATCCGCCAGAATGAGTAGCATTTTGGACATAATATATTACAAATCCGTACGCTTGTAGAGGTTTAATTGAGTAAAAAGTGATAATAAACAAAAAGAAAGATAACATAAATGTCTTTAATAAGCAATTTATCAAATAATATAAAAAAATTAGGTGGCACTTAATGATGAAAGGCATAGGACTATATTTGAAATATACAATATTTATAATAACTGCAAAAGACATAAATATTTTCTAGAATGAAAAAATTATCTTCGTGGACAATTGTTTAGATGCAAAAGCATTAGGCCTTATTCTCTTTATCAATCTATGGAAAGGTTATTATATTTCTCAGTGAAACTTAAGTCTCTTTATCCCAGCTGCCTCGACGAACCTTATCATACAGGCAGCCCCACCTCATATTACTGTTGGATATACATACATTTATGTATGGTTTCCATCATAGTTGAGATGTACGTCTATATTTAAGTTTATATGTTTTCAAGTACAGTATAAAAGACAGTTGTTGGTTTAGTATCAACACGTTTTCCCATATAATTATTTTTTTAATTTTGTTTACTTTACAGGGAGCCGGTCGGCCGAGCTGAAAGCACGCTGGACTTGTGATCCTGTGGTCCTGGGTTCGATCCCAGGCGCCGGCGAGAAACAATGGGCAGAGTTTCTTTCACCCTATGCCCCTGTTACCTAGCAGTAAAATAGGCACCTGGGTGTTAGTCCAACCTGTCCTCTTAAAAAGAACGTCGCATTTGGCCGTTTGCCCGTATGGCCGAATTTGGACGTAATTTGAAAATGAAAAAAATATGAAAATAAATTTAGGATTTTTTTTTCAACAACAGTAAGTTAAGGGTCCTCTGATAGGTTAGGTGGGCAGGAAATTCTCATAAAGTTTCAAAACGTTATGAAAAACGTTAATTTAAAGTGTCCTCTCATAACCTCTGCGCGTACGCCGGACGACTCAAATAGAAAACGGAACAGAACGTCACTTTTGTGAGTCGATTTCATTTCAAATTACGTCCAAATTTGGCCATATCGCGCATACGAGCCAAAAGTGACGTTCTTTTTAAGAGGACGGGTTGTACTGAGATCCCCCTAAAGCTGGGGTCAGGGAATTTTCTTGGGTATTATCCCATTATCCCATATTATACCCATGTCCCATAGAGAGACCCGGCAGTACAGTCGGATTCATGCTCGACTCACAATTGAGAATTCCGTGTTCGAATCCCGGCAGGACAGAGATGGTTAGGTGTGTATCCTATCACCTAATTTTTGCTCGAATGACTCAACTGTTTGCCCTTTTTCCCGGGGTATATAGTGATACCATCAGGACGAAGTGTGAGCTCATCCGGGTTTTGGTCCCTATTGGATGCAAGGTTCTCTTTCCGCTGGGCACTGAGCCCAGCCTTCACTTGATGAAGTCATTGACCTCGTTGTGTCTTGCATGCCAGCCTCTTGTAAACATATGTTGTTGAATTTGACCGAAAGGGTAAGATTAATGATTCTAACACGAATCATCTCAATATTTGTTACGTTTTTCTTCACTGTCGAGGGTAATTGAAAAATAAACTCTTCAAACTTCATTTTCTCATTTTTATTTATGATCTGATGCCAAGAAGTGTTTTGCAAGACTTCTCACATTTTCAAAGAATAATTTTTATATACTCCGTTTCATGCTTATATTTGTTTTTGGGTGAGGTGAAAGGATACAAATGTTTCTGGGTGAGGTGACAGGAAACAAATCAATGGGAAAAGACAGAAAACAATGGGTATATAGTGGTAAATAACCATGGGTATACATTTGATCTGCTTGCTTCTGTGCTGGTTTGGGGTCTTGAAGTGGGTAGAATGTAATTATGTGATAATTGGCTGCTGATTGCTGTTTTTTACTTTTTGATGTGTAGCGCCTCGCTGATGTCGAGCCTTCTGTTACCGTTGTATATGTCAATAATTTCTGTGATGCTTGTTAGAATTTCTCTGGTGATGGTCTGGTTGTGTGAGGAAATTATATGATTCTTGATGGAGCCCAGTTGTTTATGCATTGTTAATCGCCCAGAAAGAGACGATGTTGTCTTGCCTATTGTCACGGGGGGTGGCTGGGGCTCCGCTAGCAGGGGGCTGCAAGGGGCTCAGAAGGCAGAATACTCAGCCCCTCCGACTCTTGGGACTCTCCGGAGTCTCTTGGTTCCACAGGAGAGGACCAGTAATACCCACCACCACAGGTCTTTGCCCCCACCACTGGAGGTTCCACTGATTCACACTGGGAGCCCTTCAGTCAACCACGGGGAAACTGCTATTAGCAATTCCGGCCTAGACCCATGGAGAAGTGAAGGAAGACCCAGGCTTACCTATTAACAATAACTTCCCCTGAGCCTTGCCTGCCAGAAAAAAAAGGTTGCAGGAATTCCTTTCCCGCCTGCCTTCCCTATCTTCTTTTAACAAGGTCGCCAGCTGGGTTCATATATCTGCACCCCAGCAATGCAGTTCAGTGGGTGTATTCTATACTGCTTGTTGCCACAGTGTTGCTACTCCTATAGATCTGACACTGGGCTGTCAGACTCCCATAAAAGTCTATGTGGCTTTGCCTCTCTCCAGCTACTACATTGCTTGTTGCCACCATTCCGGCTCTGATACTGGTCGGATTTCCTAGGGTACAAGTTTATATAAGTCTGTGCTGCTTCACCACTCTCCAGCCAATAAGAACTTCTGTAGAAAACGTGGTGTTCACTATGATAACCCTCGTGTACGCTCATAAAGATTATTATGGAGTCACACTTAAACACAATGATAAAATATGTGAATTTACTGACATAAGCTACATGATCACACATACATTTACAAGCAATACAGGAATGGAAAATGAGAATAATAAATCTGGAGATCGTCAGCAACTCTTCTTTCACGACCTCCAACAACTCTTTCAACTGAGTAGGTTAAAAAGAAGCCATACACTCTCACACAGAGGGGCCTCTTCGTCGACGTCGGCTACCACCTCTTCAACTGCCCCGTCGTCCACACACACTGTCCTCTTCCACAGTCCTGGACACAAGCTGCCCTGCAGCCTATCCTACTACAGATGTATCATTGTTATACTGTAACATACATAGGTAAATATCGTGGCCTATCCTGCCTACTCAATCAAGGGGTAATGGGAGGGAAATTGATCTACCTTTACATTCCTGGCTCACGACGCCTGCCCCTCGATGGTGTGAGGTTCCCACGCTTCCTGAGTCGGTCCTTGACGATCCAGGAACATTCCACAAGTCATCAGGTGTCGTGAAGCCTTCGCGTCGTCGCCGAACCACTCCCAGAGTTTCAGATATCCCAATCCTGGTTCACCAGTGGGCACTCAGCTAATCACTGTATGCACACACTTGTCCCTACCACAAGGTGTTGCTCCTTACCCTAGGATCGGTGTCGTCCCTCCGGAATCCTCAGTGAACGTGACCCGGTCACAGCTAGGCCAGCCCGCCACACCTTCCAGATCCCTCAAGCGTCAGGCGGCGCCGTTCCAGCGTCGTCGCCGACCGATTCTTCAAGTTTTGGCACTTCTCTGCTCAATGACCTTGGTTTCTTCATGCTTCCCGGAAGCACAGGGGTCTCGAATAACAATGATGGGCTGTGATGGCTAGCTTTAATCCATTGAGCAAGGCTTGTAGAGCCTCAAATCTTCGAGAGCTGACCGAGCGCATCCTCTCACCTTCACAGCCAGGTTAACTCTGACGCTACCACCGCTGGCGCCACCAAGGGGCACTCGGTGACGTCACGGCGGGCTCTGATTGGTCGCCCGTGACCTAAATCAGCCAATCCGCACTCGGCTAGCGTCCTGCACAAAACGGCGGATCTGCAGATAGGGTGTACCATTTCATTTGTATCAGGGCGCCACTTTCCCCTTACCTACAAACTAATAATGTAAATTTCCCCCCTTATCAGGCGGCCGCTCTGGTCGCCACATATACCAAAAGATTACCTGCATCATAGAGAATCAGTAAAGAAAGCTGATATGACTCTTAAAGCAGGCAAACGGAAGAAATTGGAGAAGGCACCGTAACACTATGTACTGAGAACTTGGGGCTGGGAGTTCCCAAGTGGGCATATGAAGGCATAAACGACGTTGGTTTCTTTCAAGGCGTTCTGTTTGGGGCCCGGAGAGTTCTTCATGAGTAGGTTTGCCGTTTTCTTGTTCTTGTAGTAAATTGTTAATTGTATCTTTTGATTTGTGTCTGTGGGAATAACGTTCCTATTAATAATATCTTTCAGGACACTTTCCTCCGTTTTGTGAGCCATTGAAAAGAAGTTCCTGTAAAACAGTCTAATAGGAGGTCCAAGTGTTGTGTTAGTTGACTCTTCCGAGGCTGCATGGCGTTTCACCTTTCTTTTGATGACGTCTTTAACATAACCGTTAGAGAAGCTATTGTTGACTAGGACCTGTCTTACTCTACAGTTCTTCGTAGACGTGCTTCGAACCAGAGCTGTGACTGAGAGCTCGGTCGCCGTAAGCATTGACGACACTCCTCTTGTACCTGTCTGGGCAGTCACTGTTGGCATTAAGGCACATTCCTATGTTCGGTTCCTTAGTGTAGACTGCAGTTTGGAAGCCTTCTCTCCTTTCTGTGACTGTTACATCTAGAAAGAGCAGGCTCCCATCACTCACCATCTCATAAGTGAAGCTTAACACCGAAATTTGCTCGAATGCCTCCTTCAGCTGCTGCAGACGTATGACATCAGGTACCTGCATAAAAATGTCATCAACGTACCTGCAATGTATGGCGGGCTTCAATTCCATGTCAACTAAGACCCTCTGCTCTATCTTATCCCTGTAGAAGTTCGCAAACAGGACACCTAGGGGAGAACTCATGGCGACCCCATCTAGTTGCTTATACGTGTGCCCATCGGGACTCAAGAAGGGTGCCTCCTTAGTGCAGGCTTCGAGTAATTTTCTCATAACTATATTCAATTAACAATTAACACATAACTATATTCTACCCACTTCAAGACCCTGAAAGTACATAGAAGCAGCAAGAGAAATATAGCAATACTAACTGTACCTGCCACGCTTTGCTGTGGCTCAGTCTGGTTAAATGGAAAAGAAAGAGAGGAGAAAGTGCATGTTTCTAATATGTTTAATTTCACAATGCTTGTGGGTATACAATATTTTTTGTTGTTCCATTGTCTGTGGAGATATAGAGATTGTCTGGTTTGCCGACTCTAGAACGCGCAAAATATATTTGTCCCAATGAGAAGCAATCCGAGTCTAGATATAAAGCGCACAATTTTAAAGATTGGCCCTGACCTTTATTGATGGCGATTGCAAACGCCAATCGAATTGGAAATTACAATATCTTAAATTGAAATGGCATATCTGTTGGAATCATAGGAATGCGAGGAATGAGGACATCTTCACCTCTGAAAGGTCTGTCAAGATTGTAGCTTCTGCAACGTTGCTGATTAAATTTTTTTTACTGCAAGGCACGTTGCATTGCAAAGCTTTATCTAATTGATATTTTGCAACATGATAATTGGCTCGCAGATTTTCAATTGCCATATGTATGATGGTATCCCTGGTAAATCGAGTGAATAAAAAAATTATGTTGGATAACTAACCGCTTCATCTGCTTCCTAAACAGTGTCGACGGATTTGTATCAGGAATTGCAGGTAATTTTTGCCTGATATCTCCTGTAAGCAATATTAATGTGTTCCCATATGGTCTGATGTTTCCAATCAAATCTTGCAATGATCGACCAAGAGCTTCGAGCGATAATTTTGTGAGCCATTGTACATTCATCCCAAACAATAACTTTACATTTCTGCAATACTTTTCCCATGCCGGATGCTTTGGAAATGTTGCACGTGGGAGTTTCAATGAATTCCATGTTCAATAGCAATTTCATAGCCGAAGTAGCAGTTCTTCCACCTGGTAGCAATGTCGCATCTATTAAGGATGATGCAAGAGCTAAGGTTATGCCATTTTGGGATCAAATTGCTGCCAGAATCAATCTAACTAGGAAAGATTTACAGTTCCCCCTGGCGTATCTAAGAAGATTTCTCCAACCCCGTTATTGTCAGTTTGAATTATTTGATTGTAAAATGCTTTTTCGCTCAAGCGTTAGCTTAGGAATATTTCATTGCACATACAACAACAGATCACTCGTGTTGTAATTTTGTTTACGACGCAATTCTACATCGAGCGAAGCAGCAGCAGATTGATTCGGTGATGACATTTCCAATTGATTTAGAACTTTGTTCACTATTTCTAACCACAAATCTTCAATCATTATCAACGCTTCGTTGTAGATTTCTGCTGTGAAATCCATGTTCATATTTGAATTTTCCTTCGTATTCGACTGATAATATCTTCGGCCACGTGCGATTTATGTTTCTCCCATAACTCTGTTGAAGATGAAGGAGAGCCGGTGGTCAAAATGATGGGAAACGATGCACGAATTTGATTTGGATGTGACGAGAGTGTAGTATTGTTGTGATGATTATGGGAGTGTAGTAATTTGGTGATGGTAATGGGAGTGGAGAAATGTGTTGATGATGTTGGTGGTGTAGTAATGAGGTGATGATGATGGATGTGGCGCAATGTGGTGATGATAATGGATGTGGAGTAATGTGGTGATAACGATGATGATGGGAGTGTAATAATGGGAAGATGATGATATGAGTGGAATAATGTTGTGCTGATAATGGGAGTGGAGTAATGTGGTGATGATGAGGAGAGTGGAGCAATGTTGTGATGAAGATGGGAGTGGAGTAATGTGGTGAGGATGATGGCGGGTGTGGAGTAATGTGGGGATAATGATGAGAGTGTAGAAATGGAGTGATGATGATGAAAGTGTAGTAATGTAGTTATGATGATGGGAGTGGATTAATGATGTGAAGTTTAAGGGAGTGTAGTAATATAATGAAGGTCGAGGGAGTGGACTAATGTATCGATGATGATGGTGTAGTAATGTGGTGAAGATTTTAGGAGTGTAGTAATTATAATGATGATGGGAGTGATGTGATGGAGTGAAAATGATGGAAGCGGAGTAATGTGGTGATGATGATTAGTGGAGTTATGTGCTGATGATGATGGGAGTGTTGTAATGTGGTGATGACGATGGGATTGTAAGTTTCATAGTGATGATGATGTTAATGTAGTAATGTGGTGATGATGGTGGGAGTGTAGTAATGTGGTGATGATGGTGGGAGTGTAGTAATGTGGTAATGGTGATGGGAGTGGCATAATATGGTGGTGATGATGACGATGGGTGTGAAGTTATGTCGTGATGATGATGGGAGTGGAGTACTGTGGTGATGAAGTGAGTGAAATAATGTGGGGATCATGATGAGAGTGGAGTAATGTGACGATGATGGTGATGGGAGTGTAGTAATATTGTGGTGATATGAGTGAAGTAATATATTGATGCTGATGAATGGAGTAATGTGGTGATGATGATGGGGGTTGAGTAATATATTGATGCTGATGAGTGGAGTGTTACGAATCCTTATATTTGATTCTAGCATTCATCATGATAAACAGGCATGTCAATTATTCCTTTCCTCAGTTATTTAAATTAAACATTATATCAATTTGTTTTCCAGTATATATGTTTGATTTATATGTAGCATACTGTAGTGTGCCTGTATGTAATATTTGGTTAATGCTGTTGCATGTTCATTCCTGTGAGGGGAGACCGTGGCGTCTCATGGGGGGATGACTATATTTGGGATGTTCCAGTATTGAGTGCAGTGTATCAAGCTAGCGTCACTGATTCATCCCTATCATTATTCCTGTTTATTGATTGTACTTAATTTCATAATTACACCTTAGCAGTGTTATATGCATATTAGTTTAATTATTATTATGTTCTTAAGTATTACTTTCTGATAACAGAGTATCTAGAGATTTCATTTGGTTTTTAGTTTGTAACTTGTAGACACTATGCCGTGCATGCTCCAGCAACGCCAGTCGCGTGGGTGGAGCTGGCTGGGGTGGACATGTTGTTGAGATAAGTATGTGGTAACTATTTATTGTTTTGTAACAGCTAATTACCTGGTTAGACCATTATTTGCACACCCATCTATCGATTTAAGTTTTAAAATAGTGATCAGTGTTTATATAATGATATTGTGATATTGTATTCTGGTGCATTAATATTTCTGGCTGCTTGTATTTCCATTTATATGTTTGCATGTTCTTTGTTACCCTTATTTTCAGTATATTGCTTTGTTGAGTAAGCAGTTAAATTATTTACTCTAGACACTTTTAGTAGGCAAGGCAGTATTATTTTATATTTTTTTACAACTGCAGAAGCAGAGGAATCATACGCAGAGGTCAAGGGTCATAACAAAATGTGGGCCTTACCGGGAGAATTGATTTAATGTACTAAATAGTGGTGCATGTTATTAATTGTTAATGCCTTCCTATGTACTGTGTGTTGAACTGGTGATACCCAACCAAGCCTGTGTACTATTTCTCTGTTCATTCTGAGCTGCTTGTGGAAGTTTTGTAAACACTTCACGATTGAGGTAAGTGTACTGCTTGTGCCAGGGGCCAAGCAAACCTTCAGTATTGTTGTAATTGCTAGTTGTGTTAATTAAGCTGACAATGGAGAAACAAGTTGCTGTGTTGGTAGAGTAGCCAAAGTTTGGAGAAATTTAAGACTTGAAGAAGTCTGGGATGTTGTACATGGCTGAAAAATTAAATCTGACAGTTTCCAGGAGAATGTTAAAGGCTCAGCTAGTAAGAGTCATTGTCACACACTTGGTGGTGGAGGAGAAATTTGACGAAGAGTGGTTAGAGGAATTAGAAGAGTCAAGTGACCAGGTGGGAATTCTAAAGTTAGAGATGGAATCTAAAATGGAGTTGGCCAGATTAGAAGCAGAGAAACAGAGGTTGGAGATGCAGAACCTCCAAAAACAACTTGACTCAGCAGCAGATGCTTGAGGCTCAGAACCAGTAAAAACAAGTGGAACTAGAAGCACAGAGCAGAAGAATTGAAGCTGAGTTGCAACTAGAAGAAGTTAGGCGGCAGCAATTGGAAATTCAACAGTGTATAGCAATAAATAATAACAGACTAGAGGAACAGAGAATTGCAGCAGGACATGGTAACACTAGTAATCATACAGATAGTACTGATAGCTCTTTAAAGTTTAGGAGAAATGTAGATTTACCTCAATTCAATGAGGAAAACCAGAAATATTCTTTTTGCATTTCCAGAAGTTAGCACTCAGTTTTAATTGGCCTGTGAATCAATGGGTTGCCATTATGCAAGAACAATTGAAGTGGAAAGCCCAGGAAATTTTTGCATCTCTTCCTGCTGCTATTTCTTTTGACTTTAAATTTGTCCAACAGAGCATCTTAAATGCATACCAGCAGATCCCAGAGGCCTATAGACATAAATTTAGATGTATAAAGAGATCACATGATCAGATCGTTTCTGATTTTGCAAGAATTAAAATTAATCATTTTGATAGATGGGTAAAAGCACTTTCAATTATAGATTTTGAGACTTTGAGAAACCTCATAGTGACAGAGGAGATTTTCGGTTGTCTACCAGAGAAATTAGCTTTGTTTATAGCTGAACATAAACAGACCAATGACATTATGAAACTAGCCAAGCTAGCAGACGAACAAGAGTTACTCACTAAGGTGGCTTTTCGAGCACAATCAAATACTTATAATTCTAAGAGTAATTATCATGTTCCTAAATCTCATGTTTTCCAGGTCAGACCAGCTAACTCACCTACTTCCCTGAACTCTTCTCCTGTAAAGCCAAAGATTGGGAAACAGCAGACAGGGTTGTCACCCTCAAATAATGTAGTGTCTTAACCTGCAGTTGGTTCGGTTGTTTCAACCACTAACAGATATTGCACGCATTGCAGGAGAAGAGGTCATGTGGTTAATTCCTGTTATTCGTTGCACCCTGAGTTGAGACCTAGTGGTCTCATTATGCAATTATGCAAGCAATTAATTATAATGTTGTTCCAGTCAAGCCAAATTGGATGACTGATTTTAGTCCTTATATCTTTACTGGTGAAGTACTTTGTACCAGTGGGAGCTGTAAGCCAATGCAGTTATTGAGGGGCACTGGTGCTTTCCAATCTCTAATTTCTCACCGTGCTGTTGCTGATGTTAGCACAGAAGACACTGGTGAAGTAGTATTATTGCATTGATTTGGAGGTCATGTCCAGCGTGTACCATTAGTTAAAATTCACCTGAAATCAACTATTACACCGTGTTGGTGCACTGTAGCAGTTAGTGAGCAGTTGCCCATCCCTGGGGTTGATGTTATTGTGGGAAATGATTTTGAGAAGTGTCAAGTTATTGGGACAGAGTGTCCTATCATGTTTAATAAACCTAGTTGTGTGCTGGTCCAGCCCTATGCAGTGAATGGTGTTATCTACCCTGCCTGTACTGAGTCCAGTTCTGTGAGTGATCAGCCTGTTGCAGTGGATGGTGTAATCTACCCTGCCCGTGCTGAGCTCAGTTCTAAGAGTGAACAGCCAGATGTGGAGGATGGTGTTATCTACCCTACCTGTGCTGAATCCAGTTCTATCACTGTTCCAGTTGTTAGTTCTATTACTACCAAGGTATGTGTTCCAGAGTCCAGGACCCCTTCAGAGGTGAAGCGGGAGGTGGATTTCCAGGATACATTTGTGGCCAACCTGGTTGTTGAGAGAGAGTCTGGTACTATGACCCCGATTTATTCTAACCAAGTAGACGGTTTGGAACAAGAAGTCAGTGTACCAGTTACTTGCCCGCTCGCTGCAGAGGTTGAGTCAGGTGTCGAGAGTCAGTCAGTTGTAGCCTTGACCCCGATTTATTCTAACCAAGATGGTTTGGAAAAGGATGTCAGGTTGCCAGTTACTTGCCCGCTCGCTCCAGTTTTAGTCATTGCCTTTGTGTACGTTAAGTAGGATTAACCCCAAGATATCTGAGAGTAGTAAGGAGACAGTCTGTGATGTAGATCCATTGTTGGAGAGTGTGGGAGATCATTCAAATGATCAGCTTCTGTCGAGCAGATGAAGACCTATTGAGCTTCCCTCTTCAGTTGACTGTGAGGGTGTGACCCAGGTTAGTAAGTTTAGTGATTGTAAAGAGACAGTACTCCAAGCATCTCAAGATTATGTCATGGGAGGACAATTTGGCAAATTTTGTGTAACAGATAATAATGATAAGATTTTTTCTAAGCTTAAATTGCAGTGTGGTGTAGCCAGTTATTCTTGTTCCAGGTGGATCAATTGTTTAACATTGTGTATTGCGAGTCAGAGTGTTCTGAGTACATTAATGCAAACTGTTGTTGTTCCACAGAACCCATACTCCCTTGTAGAAATGGACTGTGTAATATCTATGTCCAGAACCTGTGTTAAATTCAAGTGTTGTACTGATTCTCAGAGGCAGAGTGGTGTTTTAGGATTTTTTCAGACTTTGAAGCAGAGGTTCAAGGTAACAGAGGTGAGTTCCAAGTTGGAGTGGGGCGTGGATATCCCACCTGTTTTGTTTGTTGATGAGTGCGTAGGGTTACAGGTTGTTCTTGGGAGGTTCCCAGGTAATCTGGTTTTCATCTGCCAGGTGATAAGACAGACCCCTAACACTGTTGCTGAATTACTTGATGTCACCAGGAGGAAAACACTTGCTGTGTGAAGTTCAGAGTAAGTGTTGTCCACGCTTCAGAGTGGGTCTGATACTTTCATGGGAGGCCAAGATGGTTATAAAAGATTGTGTGGTGATAAAGTTCACAGTTAGGAGGTGTGAGCTTGTTCTTGTGTTGTTACCTTGTTTGGGAGCTTTCTTGTGCTATCACTCTGTTGGTTCTTGCAGAGTCGGGAGGAGACTGAGTGATTTGTCCAACACTGGTTGTCACCTGAGTCAGTTCAGACAGGTATTAATTGCACTTTTCCTGGTTGTTCTTTTCTGTTTCAAAAGGCATAAGAGGTCAACTTCTAAGTCCTGTTGTATTGTTGGTGGTTCCAAGAGTGAAGAAGTTTCGGATGTGTTGGAGTGGTCTAACCATGTTTTTTTCTACTTTTAGTGACATTTGGCCGAGGCTGTTTGTTTCACAAAAGATCCAGAGTGTTAGAGACCGGAGGTTCCTGAGGGGATTATACCAGATCAACCCCATTCACAAGGAGAATTTCCTCAACCACCCCTCATCTATGCCAATTCATCTCAGTGTATTAATTCTAAAGAAAAGCAGTGGAAACCAGTGGAAAACCTATCCACTCATATATCCCAGGATGTTGCTGCTCAGGAAGTGTTCATTGTATCCAAAACCGAGTTATAGTTGTCAGAGTTCACTACATCCAAGTCCAGGTAACTTATATCTACTTATTGAAGTAGGAGTAGTATTGAAGCTTCTACTTATTGCAGCTTCGGGGTGAAAATTGTTCGATCTGTATTATCTGTTTACATAAGGTAGTGCAATTTAGGATGTTGAGTAAGTACTTTATCTTGATGTGCTGGTGTGTCGTAACCTGTTCCTTATTAATATAGTGTGCATTGTGGTGTTACTGGATTACTATCAGGTTAGCGGTGAAACAAGTTAAGTGGAAACCTTCTATATTAGATTTTGTTGTTCAGACTGTCATTTATTTGGACGTATGTGTTGTACAAAAGTCATATATGAATCTTACTAAGAGTGGTGAGTATAGTAAGAGCAAATGTTGTGATGAGCAGAGAGTGAGAATTTACCTAAGCTATTTGGGTGTGTTACGAATCAATGATTGATTCTACCATTATTCATGATAACTATGTATAGCATTTAATCCTTTCCCCGTTCAGTACTATTATTAGTATGGTATCCATTTGTGTTCCAGTTAATATTGCATGATTTATATTGTAGCATGCTGTAGTGTGCCTGAGTTGCATTATTTTTAATAGGCTTGTGCAAGTTATTTCTTGTTGGAGCGAGTTGGTGGCTTCTCCGTGGGGGGATGACCATATTTGGATGTTTCCAGTGTGCGGCCTGTTGTCAAGCTAGCGTCAATATTTCACCCGTTGAATAATTCCTGTTATTGATTGTAATTAATTCCTGTGATTACTGTAACAGTATTATATACACTTAAGATTACTGATTACCTGGTTGATGGGGTTCTGGAAGTTCTTCTACTCCCCAAGCCCGGCCAGAGGCCAGACTTCACTTGTGAGAGTTTGGTCCACCAGGCTGTTGCTTGGAGCGGCCCGCAGGCCCACATACCCACCACAGCCCGGTTGGTCCGGCACTCCTTGAAGGAAACAATCTTGTTTCCTCTTGAAGATGTCCACGGTTGTTCCTGTAATATTTCTGATGCTCGCTGGTAGGACGTTGAACAACCGTGGGCCTCTGATGTTCGTACAGTGTTCTCTGATTGTGCCCATGGCACCTCTGCTCTTCACTTGTTCTATTCTGCATTTTCTTCCATGTCGTTCACTCCAGTACGTTGTTATTTTACTGTGCAGATTTGGGACCTGTCCCTCCAATATTTTCCATGTGTATATTATTTGGTATCTCTCTCGTCTCCTTTCTAGTGAGTACATTTCGAGAGCTTTAAGTCGATCCCAATAATTTAGGTGCTTTATCTCGTCTATGCGTGCCGTATATGTTCTCTGTATTCCCTCAATTTCAGCAATCTCTCCAGCTCTGAAGGGGGAAGTGAGTACTGAGCAGTACTCAAGACGGGACAACACAAGTGATTTGAAGAGTACAACCATTGTCATGGGATCTCTGGACTTGAAGGTTCTCGTAATCCATCCTATCATTTTTCTGGCTGACGCAATACTTGCTTGGTTATGCTCCCTAAACGTTAGGTCGTCGGATATCATTATTCCCAAATCCTTGACATGCTGTTTTCCTACTATGGGCAGATTCGATTGTGTTTTGTACCCTGTATTATGTTTAAGATCCTCATTTTTGCGGTGAACAATGATTATATTGTTCTTTTGTACTACACTCTGTTAGTAGAGTTTTCACGAGAGTTCATGTGGATGCTAAGTTGATCTTTTGGTAGGACGCCTGCCTTGCTGGCGAGAGGCTAGCTAGTCGTGTGGGTTAGCGCGCTGGGAGGAGACATGTATTGGAGATAAGTCGGTGTATTTTGTTTATTTTGCTTAATAGTTAATTCTCTTAGTAAGACTATTTTGTGCTACTCCATTTATTCATTCATGTGTTTAAGTGATTGTCTGTGCTCATTAAGTAATTTTATGATATTATTGCATGCTGAAGGATAATACTGGCTTCTTGTAATTTTTACCATTTATCTGTTTGATATGTCTTGTTACCCTTAAGTACAGTATATTGTTTTGCATATTAAGCAGTGACTTTTAATCATACCCTAGACAAACTTTGAGGCAAGGCCGAAATTATTATTCTTTGATTACTGCAAGCAAAAGAACCATACCTAGACTTCAGTTGCATATAGTCCTGGGGACCATTCACGCTTGTTTGCGTTTGTGTTCCTCACGTGTCGCCCCAAAAAATGAGGTGATTTGATAAAATGCTATGCCCAAGATTACCATCCGAGTGCCGGCGGGGAAGTGGTTCAAATAGCTTCGGCTATCACTTCCTTTTGTCCGGTCGTGACGGTCAAGCGGATTAGGGCGTCCCTGTACATACCAGTTGCGTTGCTCCTGGCTTCGAATCACTTCTCGGGTGTGAGTTTTCAGTTGCATATAGTCCTGGGGACCATTCAGGCTTGTTCGCATGTATATATATATATATATATATATATATATATATATATATATATATATATATATATATATATATATATATATATATATATATATATATATATATATATATATATATATATATATATTAATATATTACCGAAAAAGTCAGATTAATAATTCTAACACGAATTTTCTCGATCTTCCTTATGTTTCTTTTTACTGTTGATGGTAAATGAAAAATCAATTCTCCATAATTCATTTTTTATTTCTAGTCTGACGCGACACTTGAGCTCGTTTGGTAAAACTTATTACATTTTCAAAGACTTTAGTTTACACACACACAACTATAACTGAGCAGCTTTGGCTCTTTTATACCTGCATTTGGGTGAGGTGATGTAATACAATAGTTTTGGGTGAGGTGAAAACAAACTTTCAACAAAACACAGAACATGAAACAATGGGTATAAGCTAAAGGGAAGAATAGATCTGTAACTGCAGATGGCCTATTGGCCCATATTTCTTGATGCTTCTATATTGGAGCGGAGTCTTGAAGTGGGTAGAATATAATTGTGCATTAATTGGCTGTTGATTGCTGGTGTTGACTTCTTGATGTGTAGTGCCTCGCAGATGTCAAGCCACCTGCTGTCGCTGTATCTATCAATGATTTCTGTGTTGTTTGCTAAGATTTCTCTGGTGATGGTTTGGTTGTGGGAAGAGATTATATGTTCCTTAATGGAGCCCTGTTGTTTATGCATCGTTAAACGCCTGGAAAGAGATGTTGTTGTCTTGCCTATATGCTGAGTTTTTTTGAGGCTTACAGTCCCCAAGAGGGCATTTGAAGGCATAGACGACGTTGGTCTCTTTTAGAGCGTTCTGCTCAATGTCTGGAGAGTTTCTCATGAGTAGGCTGGCCGTTTTCTTGGTTTTATAGTAAATCGTCAGTTGTATCTTCTGATTTTTGTCTGTAGGAATAACATTTCTATATCTTTCAGGACCCTTTCCTCCGTTTTATGACGGAGGAAAGGGTCCGACGCATAGCTTCATTTTGCAAGGTTTCAAGATCTACAGCTCTTTGTCTGTTTATAGTGTGAGATGTAGAGCATTGTAGCCAATCACAGAGCGTATAAATGATACATAAAACATTCTAGCAAGTCTCACGTTAATTCCATGACTGACACCAACATTAGTTGATTAACAGTTGAGAGTGAGGCCAAAGAGCCTGAGCTCAACCCCTGCAAGCACAATTAGGTAAGTACAATTAGGTAAGTACACACACACACACACAGACACACACACACAAGTCAAGGTGACGAAATGAAGGAAATGTTCGCCCAGTTTCTGGAGGACATCAAGAGTAAGATGCAAGAAATGATGCAGGAAATGAAGGCCGAAATAAGCAACCTGAAAAGAGAGCTGACAGCAGCCAAGGAGGAGATTAGAGTCCTCAAAGAGAATGGTATCGAGGCTGAGACTCAGAAAAGCATCCAGGGAGTAGGTGGTAATAGTTTTTTGGATGAGAATGCCACAATAAAAGCAACATTTGCAGAAACTCTAAAAAAAATAACTCTGAAGTAATGACTGCAGTGATGGAGGTGGCCATGAAAGCAGCCACCTCACAGGAGGCGGCACGCTCCACTAGCCAACTGCTGGAAAGGAACAGATCAGTGGTTGCTGTGGGCATAAAAGAGCAGGAAGGCTCTAACAGGACAGAGTGGAATGACAAGGACAAAGCAGCAGTGAATGAAGTACTGAAGGCACTAGACATGGAAGCGGCTGAGCATAGCGTTGAGAAGGTTTTCAGACTAGGTTGGTACAACAAAGACCGAGACCGAGTGATAAAGATAGTGTTTGCAAACGAGAGCACAAAGGAGAAGATTCTATCAAGGACGAGCTCCCTGAAAAACGTGGTAAAATTAAAAAATGTATTCCTCCAGAGAGACATGATAAGGGAGAAGAGAGCCATGGTGGCAGAAGCAAGGAAGAGGCACAGGGCGAGAGGGGAAAACCAGGAAGTCACAGCTCCCAACACAACACCCCCAGAGGCGAGGGGGGAATCCACAACCAGCTACCCAGTAACACCAGAGGGGAGGACAACCACGCCACCCTCCTCTGCATAGAAAACCCACCTACCCCAAACCCTCCCTACCCCCACTCAAATGTTCAGGCAAATCTCTCTCCCCCCACACCCAATCCCCACCCTTCTACCCCTCCCCTCCTCCCGCCGAGTCCTCCCTCCCCCCTTTCCTTCCTCTCCTCCCTCCCCTTTCACCCCATACCCTCCCTGTCCCTCCCCCTTCACTGGATCCCCCGCCCCTCATCCCAGTATCCTCTGAGACCCTGTTATCCACCTCGCAGGTCCTCACACCCATGGAACAGCTTCCCCCACCAGCAGAACACTCACCAAGGAGGCGATTTGAGAAGAGACAGAAGAGAGCGAGCCTCAAAGCAATGTACACTAACATAGATGGAATTACAAATAAAGCAAATGAGCTTGGAGAATGGGTGCTAGAGGAAAACCCAGACATAATAGCCTTCACAGAAACAAAGCTAACGAAAACGATAACAAACGCAGTGTTCCACACGACTATTATGTTATGAGGAAAGAGAGGGAAGGAAGGGGTGGTGGTGGTGTAGCTCTGCTGGTAAGAAAAGGCTGGGATTTTGAGGAGATGGTGTTATGATCTCAGCCTGCAGGAGAAACGAGTTTCCCCCTTTGAGAGTTATTCAGCAAGCCTGACCTAACTGGAAGGTCCAGGAAGTATGGATGTGATAACACAGATGTAAGATAGTTTGTTGGATTTAAATAACAGTTTGAGATTATGGGCAATGAATAAGAAAACAGATAAATGACTGGTTAGGAGATGTGGACAATTTGCTGGAGGCGTGAGGCTCGCTTTTGGAGAGCTTTGACCTCACTTGAGGCCAGACATCGTAGGGGGAAGACGCGCTCCGTTGTGCTCCCGTCAGAAGGGAACCCCTAGTGATATATCTCCAAGAGAAGAGAAGTGTGCAGACGTTCCAGCTGTGGAATCGAGCTGGAAACGTTGTGGTCTCAAGTCCTGGACGACGAGGAGAGTATTAAGCCGCCCAGAGACAGTTTCGTGGGCAGTGGAAGCGCCCTGGTCAGACGCAGTCAGAGGGAAGGAGCGCCCTCGACCAAATAATCTGTGGTAAGCACGATTTAAACCAGTTCACAGTGATTAGTTGTAATTGGTCGTGTGCCCAGCGACAGAAGCAATGTTTATTGTTAAGCTAAACATGTTTTGGAAAGGCAGAAAGCCTAAAATAAGAGAGTGGAGTGGGAGGAGCGCGGAGCGACATCCGTCTCCTCTGCGCGCTGGCAGGCGACTGAGGGCTGGCGGCGGAGGACCCTCACAGAGTGTGGTGGACCGCCCGGCGAGGTGGAGCATGGACCCGCCCAACGGGGGAGTCCACTTCACCACATGTAGAAGACAGATAGAGGTTGGAGGCAAAGATATTGCGTGATTAATTTTGTTTGTGTTAAAGGGGAAACATTTTATTGGAGTGTAAATGGGTTGCAGGTTTGTCTTTGGGGAAGAAGTTGCTGAGAACTTCGAAGCCAGCACAGAAGGAGTAGTTGATGAGACTCCAAGGCAGTGGAGGAGAGGACCTCGAGCTGTGAGGAGGAGCAGTGAGGAGGAGTGTCACGTGCTTCTGTAGAGGTGGTGAAGCACCACAGTTGTTCGAGGAAACTTTAGGGTGCAGCAGCCAGGAGAGCTGTGGAGGACCCTAGTAGGAGTAGAGAAGCACCATAATTGTTCAAGGAAACTTCATGGTAGCAGCCTGGAGGAGCTGCAGAGGATCCTGGTGGTTACGCCGGAAGAACCTGAAGATATCAGGGTAGAGAACTTCCAGATGCGGAAGGGGGAGTTCTAAATGATCACTTGTAGGGAGGTGATAGAGTGTTTGTCATTAGCGTGAAAGACGCAGTGAGAGGTGAGTGATCGTTTGCCATTTTTGTACCACAAAGTGTTTATACTGAAGTTCAGAGTTACTGACGTAGGCAGGATTGCCTACAGATATATGTATTCTAGGACTGATAGAATGATCGATTGATTCGTTGAGTAGCACGTAACATTTATATTGATATATATATATATATATATATATATTATATATATATATATATATATATATATATATATATATATATATATATTGTATATTCTCTTGCTGAAAGTGCAGCATTATATTGTAAGACTTGATCTACTTGAGGAGGTTGATAATATTAGGTAATACCAGGAGATAAGATACCATTTGACAAGCTGATGACAAGAGTTCTGATGGTGTTGGAGTGCAACCTGACTGTAATAGTGTAGAGTATAGGATTCATTATTATTATTATATGTGTGTGTATTGTGTATGTGCTTTGTCCAGTAAAGGTATTCAAATTTGCTGGTGTTTGCCCTTGTCCTAGTGAGGCTTCCCAGGAAATAGTACAGAAGGAGGGAGAGAGAGAAACAGGAACCACTGCTGTGGACAGGGTAGGACAGAAATCTAGTGAGTCAAAGCTGATTGAGATCATATCCCATAAGGAGAGAGTGGGGAGTCACAGCGGCTCGAGTGGGTGTGTGCACGTGACAACGAGGCTGAGTGTTGGAGCCGCATCCCCTAAACGTGTGACGTTGAGCCCCTCTCCAAGAGCCAGAAGCGCCTAGTGAGATCTCCTAGTGAAATATAAACACTCTATCGAGTTGTGGGTTGGGTGGTCCGTCAGCGATAACACCACCAATCCACTACTACCACGACAAAATTGGGGGCCTGTGTCCGGGAGAGTGAACTGACACACCCACACCCTGTCCAAGAGTGGATTTGTACACCCCTTGTTGAAATAGATACACTGTGTGACTGCAGGTGTATATTCTCTCTCTTGGGAAGACTCACAGGACAAGATGGATATGGTGCAAGCATTTGTGGAATCAGGCAAGCCTGAGGACTTGGAAGGTTGCACGAGGGATCAGTTAAAACAAATAGCAGAAAAATGCGGCTTTAGGTTGAAAGCATCTAAAGTGGCTGGGATGAAGGATGACATCCTTAGGCAGTTAAGAGCCAAAAGCGAAGCGGCAGAGAAAGGAGCCCAGAAAGGAGATAAAAGTGGAAAGGAGGATGATGGGCAGGATGAAGTGAGATCCCAGGGATCGAGTAGGAGCAGTAAGAGTAGCCGCAGTAGCAGGAGTAGCCGGAATAGGAGCTTGGAGAGATTCCAGTTAGAGCTCCAGATGCAGCAACAACGAGAGGACAAGGAGAGACAGTTCAAGCTGGAAAAGATGAAGTTAGAACTCCAGATGAAGAGGGAATGAGAGAAAACCAGAGTAGAAACCAGGCTGGAAGTGGAGTAAAAAGAGAAAACCAGAGTAAGGGAACTGGAGTTGGAACATGAAAAAGAAAAGGAGAGAACAAAACAAATGCAAATAGAAGCGAATAGAACCTTGGCTGAGCAAAGGATCGAACATGGGTTGCCAGAGAGCACCACCCAGGTATCACACTCACCAGATGTTAGGGTTAGGGAGAAGGACATTCCTTTGCTTGTTCCAGAAGAGGCAGAGAGCTTTTTCGAGTACTTTGAAAAGGTGGCCAGCATCAAAGAGTGGCCACAAGAGGAATGGGCCCAGCTGGTCCAGTTAAGATTGACCGGTGCAGCCAGAGAGGCATATACCCAATTGTCACTAGAAGAGTGCCAGGATTATGCCACAGTAAAGAGCAGCATATTGCGCTCGTTCCAGTTAACACCAGAAGCTTATAGGAAGCGCTTCAGAGAGATGATCAAAGTTGGAGCATGTACGTTTGCTGAGACAGCAAGGGATCTGGAAAGACGATTCCAGAAGTGGATTGAGGCTGCTGGAGTTGGATCTTACGCTGACCTGAAGCAATTGATGGTCATGGAGAAGTTCTTGGAGATGATGCATCCCGAAACAAAGTTCAAGATCCAAGAAGCAGGGATAAAGGAGGTGAGAGATGCTGCAGATAGGGCGGATATGATTACGGAAGCATACGAGAGCTTGAGGGAGAACAGAGTGAAGAATGAGGTGAGACGCAGCAATGGCAGATCCAGTGGAGTCTGGGGAGGAAGAAATTACGAAAGAGCAAGAAGAGTCTGGGGTGAGAAGAAATTTTTTTAAATGGGCGGCTAAACGTAAGTACCCTAAAACTCAGAAGAGTAGGTCGCGCACTTCGTCTGAAAGTGAAGATGAGGGAGCTAAACGAGAAACAAATCATTATCCAGGAAATCAAGAGTCCAGTAAAGCCCCACAGAGTGCAGGTAGTGTACCTGGCCCGAGGAACTCTCATGCGAGTGGACAAAGTCAGAACCACTCTGGTACATATAGAAGAGACTTTTCCCAGGTGAGGTGTTACAATTGTAACAGATTGGGTCACGTGATGCGAGATTGTAGGCAGGGCAAGAGAGTTGTGACCCTGGCCATGTGTGACCCCCGAAGTAAATATACTAATGTGTTCCGAGACAAACCACAGAAGATAAACTTAGTGAACGAGAGGTATAGGCCGTTCATAAGTAAAGGTTGGATCAGTATAGGAGGCCAACCTGAGGTAGAAGTTGGTATCTTAAGAGATACCGGAGCTAATCAGAGCTTGATTGCGAGAAGCCTGATCGGGAATGATCGACGGTTAGCTGGCAGGAGTAAGATGAAAGTATATGGGTTATTGTCTGAGAGTGACATGCCCGTTTGTACTGTCCAGCTAAGGTCGGAATATGTGTCGGCAGAGGTGATGTTGGGAGTGTGCCCCAACATACCTGTTCCAAGGAGTCCAAGTGATCCTGGGGAATGACTTGTGCGGGACAAAGGTGTTACCAGGAGTCATAGCGGAGACTGTGCCAGAAGAGTGCCCAGAAGGCCACGGCACGGGTGGAACACCTGAGAGTGTGAACCTGACTGACATCCGAGGAGGTGAGTCAGGAGACTGCCAAGCCATTGAGTACCCTGTCTCGGTAGTGGTGAAGGCAGAGGTGGCCGACGAGGAAGACGCTGGAGGAGATGAGACAGTGTCTATTCAGCCGGTAGAAGATATCGACGTAGATATAGCGTGGCTGTTTGATGAAGGTCCAGCTCAGGAAGATGAAGTCTCGGTGAGGCCAAAAGTGAAGATGACCCAGCCAAAGAAAAATCATGTGAAGAGTAGACCCCAGCCTGCTGAAATTAAGGGTCGGAAGGTGAATGCAACTGTGCTGAGCAGAAGTGAGGAAGGATCTGGACATACTGAGTACGGGAGTAGAGCGTCAAGTTGTCCACGAGCACAGAGGCATTTGGATAGTAGAGTTAAGTTGTTTGAGATGTCAGGAGTTGACATGTTTTGCAGAAAACGTGGAGGAGAGATAGTGAAGAAGAGTAATAGCCGAGAAAATGGAAGGAGAAGAGACAGTATGTGTGGAGAGATGCTTACGAGCGCTCTAGGAGAGGTAAAGCGACATGTACAGTCGAGTGCTGTTGGGTGTAATACAGGGCTTGGAGAAACTTTTAGGGAACAAAGAAGAGTTGAAGGAGAAGAAATGGAGTTGTATAGAGGTGAGAAGTGTGAGAAGAGGATGATGATACAAGCATGGAGGAATAGAAGAAAGCCGAGGACTCGATGGAAGTCAAACAGGATGAGGTCTCGGATAAATGAGGAGACGAAAGGGAGGATCGTCGGTGAAGACGAGGGAGTGAAGTATGATGGCAGGAGACGAAAGTATAATGGCAGTATATGGAAGTGTGAAGACGACAGAGGAGGTACTGACAGTAGATGTCTGACTCTGGACGTGAAGAGAAGAAGACAAGGAAACGGAGGGTGGAAACAATAAGTAGAGTGGACCGATGGAGTGCAGGCGTCCAAGGAGGACAGCCTAGCCAAGAGGTGTCAAAGAAGTCAAATCGTTTGTGAGAAGATCATGTTTCTGGCGAGTTGTGAGCCAGATGTTACCAGGTGCAACGAAGTAGTTGTATACTCCTAAGGGAGTACGTAAGCAGATCAACCGGTCGAACCAATCGGTTGGAGAACGAGACAGTGTGGTGGCGGATGTATTATCCCGAGCTTTGCCACTGGAATAACTCTCAAAAATAAGGGGAGGGGAGTGTTATGATCTCAGCCTGCAGGAGAAACGAGTCATCCCCTTTGAGAGTTATTCAGCAAGCCTGACCTAACTGGAAGGTCCAGGAAGTATGGATGTGATAACACAGATGTAAGATAGTTTGTTGGATTTAAATAACAGTTTGAGATTATGGGCAATGAATAAGAAAACAGATAAATGACTGGTTAGGAAATGTGGACAGTTTGCTGGAGGCTTGAGGCTCGCTTCTGGAGAGCTTTGACCTCACTCGAGGCCAGACATCGTAGGGGGAAGACGCGCTCTGTTGTGCTCCCGTCAGAAGGGAACCCCTAGTGATATATCTCCAAGAGAAGAGAAGTGTGCAGACGTTCCAGCTGTGGAATCGAGCTGGAAACGTTGTGGTCTCAAGTCCTGGACGACGAGGAGAGTATTAAGCCGCCCAGAGACAGTTTCGTGGGCTGTGGAAGCACCCTGGTCAGACGCAGAGGGAAGGAGCGCCCTCGACCAGATAATCTGTGGTAAGCACGATTTAAACCAGTTCATAGTGATTAGTTGTAATTGGTCGTGTGCCCAGCGACAGAAGCAATGTTTATTGTTAAGCTAAACATGTTTTGGTAAGGCAGAAAGCCTAAAATAAGAGAGTGGAGTGGGAGGAGCGCGGAGAGACATCCGTCTCCTCTGGGCGCTGGCAGGCGACTGAGGGCCTGGCGGCGGAGGACCCTCACAGAGTGTGGTGGACCGCCCGGGCGAGGTGGAGCATGGACCCGCCCAACGGGGGAGTCCACTCTCACCACATGTAGAAGACAGATAGAGGTTGGAGGCAAAGATATTGCGTGATTAATTTTGTTTGTGTTAAAGGGGAAACATTTTATTGGAGTGTAAATGGGTTGCAGGTTTGTCTTTGGGGAAGAAGTTGCTGAGAACTTCGAAGCCAGCACAGAAGGAGTAGTTGATGAGACTCCAAGGCAGTGGAGGAGAGGACCTCGAGCTGTGAGGAGGAGCAGTGAGGAGGAGTGTCACGTGCTTCTGTAGAGGTGGTGAAGAACCACAGTTGTTCGAGGAAACTTTAGGGTGCAGCAGCCAGGAGAGCTGTGGAGGACCCTAGTAGGAGTAGAGAAGCACCATAATTGTTCAAGGAAACTTCATGGTAGCAGCCTGGAGGAGCTGCAGAGGATCCTGGTGGTTACGCCCGGAAGAACCTGAAGATATCAGGGTAGAGAACTTCCAGATGCGGAAGGGGGAGTTCTAAATGATCACTTGTAGGGAGGTGATAGAGTGTTTGTCATTAGCGTGAAAGACGCAGTGAGAGGTGAGTGATCGTTTGCCATTTTTGTACCACAAAGTGTTTATACTGAAGTTCAGAGTTACTGACGTAGGCAGGATTGCCTACAGATATATGTATTCTAGGACTGATAGAATGATCGATTGATTCGTTGAGTAGCACGGAACATTTATATTATATATATATATATATATATATATATATATATATATATATATATATATATATATATATATATATATATATGTTATTGCATTCATATGCTGATTTGCCTTATATGTTTATATATATGTGTATATTCTCTTGCTGAAAGTGCAGCATTATATTGTAAGACTTGATCTACTTGAGGAGGTTGATAATATTAGGTAATACCAGGAGATAAATACCATTTGACAAGCTGATGACAAGAGTTCTGATGGTGTTGGAGTGCAACCTGACTGTAATAGTGTAGAGTATAGGATTCATTATTATTATTATATGTGTGTGTATTGTGTATGTGCTTCGTCCAGTAAAGGTATTCAAATTTGCTGGTGTTTGCCCTTGTCCTAGTGAGGCTTCCCAGGAAATAGTACAGAAGGAGGGAGAGAGAGAAACAGGAACCACTGCTGTGGACAGGGTAGGACAGAAATCTAGTGAGTCAAAGGGGATTGAGGAGATCATATCCCATAAGGAGAGAGTGGGGAGTCACAGCGGCTCGAGTGGGTGTGTGCACGTGACAACGAGGCTGAGTGTTGGAGCCGCATCCCCTAAACGTGTGACGTTGAGCCCCTCTCCAAGAGCCAGAAGTGCCTAGTGAGATCTCCTAGTGAAACATAAACACTCTATCGAGTTGTGGTTTGGGTGGTCCGTCAGCGATAACACCACCAATCCACTACTACCACGACAATGGTTATTCAGGGCTGTGAAGGTTTCAGTGACTACATAGCAGGTACCATAACAAATGGAGGGAAAAAAATTTATAGTCGTAGTCATATATAATCCACCACAAAATGACAGAAGACCTAGACAGGAATATGATATAAACAACATGGTCGCCATTAACATAATAGAAAGAGCAGCTTCTGTTGCTAGCAGGAATGGATCTGGACTACTAATTATGAGAGACTTCAACCATGGGAAGATTGATTGGGAGAAGAGAGACCCTCATGGAGGACCAGAAACATGGAGAGCTAAGCTGCTGGACGTGGCAACAAGACACTTTCTAAGCCAGCACATCAAAGAAGCAACAAGAATGAGAGGAGAAGATGAACCAGCAATGCTTGATTTGACATTTACCCTAAATGAGTGGGATATAAGGGAAGTTAAGATGGAAGTGCCCTTGGGAATGAGTGACCATAGTGTATTGAACTTTGAGTACGTGGTAGAGATAGGAATTATCTCCCCAAAAATGAACTAGGAATCAAAAGGCTGGCATACCGAAAGTTGAATTATGTACAGATGAGAAGTTTCCTAAGTGAAATACCTTGGGACACAGACCTCAGAGATAAGTCTGTACAGGGTATGATGGACTACGTTACCCAAAAGTGTCAGGAGGCAGTAAGCAGATACATCCAGGCCCAAAAGGAAAAATCCGAGAATCAAAAGGAGAATCCAGGGTATACTAGGGCATGTATGGAAGCAAAGAAACTGAACAAAAGGGTGTGGAGGAACTTCCGGAATAACAGAACACCAGAAAGCAGAGAGAGAGATACCAGAGAACCAGGAATGAGTATGTCAGGGTGAGAAGAGAAGCAGAAAAAAGTTATGAAAATGATATTGCAAACATAGCCAAGACCGAACCAAAGCTACTCCACAGTCGCATCAGAAGGAAAACAACAGTGAAAGAACAGGCAGTGAAACTTAGAACAGGCGAGGACAGGTATACAGAGAATGACAAAGAGGTGTGTGAAGAACTCAACAAGAGGTTCCAGGAGGTCTTCACAACAGAACAAGGTGAGGTCACTGTGATAGGAGAAAGGGAAGTAAACCAGGCGGCATTGGAAGGGTTCGAAATTATGAAAGAGGAGGTCAAGAGACACCTGCTGTATCTGGATGTTAGAAAGGCTGTTGGTCCAGACGGGATCTCGCCATGGATACTGAAAGAGTGTGCAGAGGCACTTTGCTTGCCACTCTCCATAGTGTATAGTAAGTCACTGGAGACGGGAGACCTACCAGAAATATGGAAGACAGCTAATGTGGTCCCAATATACGAAAAGGGCGACAGGCATGAGGCACTGAACTACAGGCCAGTGTCCTTGACTTGTATACCATGCAAGGTGATGGAGAAGATCGTGAGAAAAAACCTGGTACCACATCTGGAGAGAAGGGACTTCGTGACAAATCGCCAACATGGGTTCAGGGAGGGTAAATCTTGCCTGACTGGCTTAATAGAATTCTACGACCAGGTGACAAAGATTAAGCAAGAAAGAGAGGGCTGGGCGGACTGCATTTTCTTGGATTGTCGGAAAGTCTTTGACATAGTACCACATAAGAGGCTGGAACATAAGCTGGAGAGATAGGCAGGCGTAGCTGGAAAGGTAGTGGATAAGGGAGTACCTAAGCAATAGGAAGCAGAGAGTTACGGTGAGGGGTGAGACTTCCAATTAGCGTGAAATCACCAGTGGAGTTCCACAGGGCTCCGTACTCGGTCCTATCTTGTTTCTGATATATGCAATTGATCTTCCGAGGGTATAGATTCATTTCCCTCAATGTTTGCGGACGATGCCAAAATTATGAGAAGGATTAAGACAGAAGAGGACTGTTTGAGGCTTCAAGAAGACCTAGACAAGCTGAAGGAATGATCGAACAAATGGTTGTTAGAGTTTAACCCAACCAAATGTAATGTATTGAAGATAGGTGTAGGGAGCAGGAGGCCAGATACAAGGTATCATCTGGGAGAGGAAATTCGTCGGGAGTCAGAGAAAGAAAAAGACTTGGGGTTGATATCATGCCAGACCTGTCTCCTGCAGCCCATATCAAGAGGATAACATCAGCGGCATATACCAGGCTGGCCAACATACGAACGGCATTCAGAAACTTGTGTAAAGAATCATTCAGAACTTTGTATACCACATATGTCAGGCCAATCCTGGAGTATGCAGCCCCAGCTTGAAGTCCATATCTAGTCAAGGATAAGACTAAACTGGAAAAGTTCAAAGGTTTGCCACCAGACTAGTACCTGAGCTGAGAGGTATGAGCTACGAGGAGAGACTAAGGGAATTAAACCTCACTTCGCTGGAAGACAGAAAAGTTGGGGGGGACATGATCACCACATTCAAGATTCTCAAGGGAATTGATAGGGTAGATAAAGACAGGCTATTTAACACGGGACACACGCACAAGGGACACAGGTGGAAACTGAGTGCCCAAATGAGCCACAGAGATATTAGAAAGAACTTTTTTAGTGTCAGAGTGGTTGACAAATGGAATGTATTAGGCAGTGATGTGGTGGAGTGCACAGTTTCAAGTGCAGATATGATAGAGCCCAATAGGCTCAGGAATCTGTACACCTGTTGATTGACGGTTGAGAGGCGGGACCAAAGAGCCGAGCTCAACCCCCGCAAACACAACTTGATGAGTACAACTAGGTGAGTACACACCACACACACACACACACACACACACACACACACACACACACACACACACACCACACACACAAACACAAACACACACACACTTACACACTACTACCACCACCACACCACCTACCACCCACTTACACCACTCCTACCACCTCCACTTTCACAACCCACTATGACCACCTCCACACCATCCACTCCGCTAATTCATCATTTGAATCACTATCCCGGCAAGTAGTGATTCGTCACTACCGATTCATCATTTTATGGCTTTTTGTCATTGTTTTCCTTTCTTATTTTTTCTGGTGTATTCTTCTTGAATTTTGAGTAATTTCTCCGGCATAACTTACTCCTTTTTCTCCGGAGCGAGTTGTTCGGATGGCTCTTGGTCGTCAAAAGTCATCATACATTACGAAGACTTAAAGAGAACCCCTTATCGGTACTATACAGTTAGGCCATTCTGCCAAGTTATACCAACCGACCTCGAATTCATCGACTAGGCCGTTGGC
>WNGS01076797.1:0-14991 GCA_020271785.1 Procambarus virginalis | reverse complement strand
TTTTATTAATACATTATGATCTCACATTTTATATTCGTATTTGCAAATTCCTAAAAAACGTGTATAAAACGTAATTTAAAGGGATGGTAAAAACAATCAATTGTTTTTTTAAACTTTAGAAAACATGAAAATGTTTGGGGGTAATCAACAAATTGAGGCATCCGGCATAGCCAGGTCTATCTGTGTGGCTCCCATCTATCTATCCATTCACCTGTCTAGCCAAACATTTATCCAACAATCTATGCATCTATCGTTCCATCTGTTCAGCCTACAATTTACCTACTGTCTCTTTCTATTATTTAGCCTCTCGCTTTGTCTGTTTCTTTGTCTCTCCGGTTACATGACTGCTTCTGTGTCAGTCTTTGTCTTTGTCTCAGTCTCTCTCTCTCATATAAAAAATATAACTCTAATGTGTCGGTGGTCGCAGTGAGAGGAGCTCAGAGGTGATAATACTAAAAATAGAATAGTCACCTCTTGCTCTGATAACGCACACCGTATCTTTTGTTTTGGAGCTGTTAAATAATTGTCTGGGTCATGGTGATATGTCAAACCTCATTCATATATATGTCTAACCTGCTATTTATTGTGTAGGTTATAGCCTAATAATGGTAGGTTAAACATATATATGAATATGATTGGATGGATATAAATAGGAGTTGCCTCGTATGGGTCAATAGGTTTCTGCAGTTACCTTCATTCTTATGTTCTTAAGATATGGGCAAATTACTTATAGCAGGAAATTTTTTTTTTATTTTCCCAAGATCAGTGACTATAGTGGTGTATGTTACATGAAAAACTATAGTTTGAAAAGATTGTTTTGAAAATATTGAGCGGTGGAGCTGGCGGGCAGTGTCAAAAATCGTCATGGATGTCTGAATGTTACACTGGTGCGCGGTTCCCTTTTGAATTCTGGCGACCTCAACAATCATCCCATATCCCTGTTCATCCCATATCCCAAACCATTCTCTCTGCAAATTTGTGTGAGGCTAGACCAAACCGCTTGGCCTCCAACTCTGAACAGACAGACAGACATTCCCGCCTATATCATGTACCAGAGATGGGTGGGGGGGGGGATACACGTCGTTGACCGAGTCTGTCTGTTTGTCGCCCATCTGTCCATCTATCTATCCATACATCTGTCTCTCTGGTTACCTGTCCATTCAGCTATCTATCCATCCGTCTATTCCTCAATCTATCAATCCAACCATTCATGTATTCACCTCTTCATCTATCTATCTACCCATCTATCTGTCAATCAAGTTGTCGCCTCTCTATCCAACTATATAATAATACATTTACTTAAAAATCTATATATTCATCTGAGAGTCTTACCTTCAGCTAAGAGAGAGCTTTTTTGTGTTATGCATCACGCTATTATGATTTCTGTGTGTAATCCTTAATCTTTTTTTTTATTATTTTTTTTTGCAGGGATATTCCTGCGCGGGCCCTAAGCCTCTGGCTGGCCCACTAAGTGTTGCTTGTTTCTAGTTTACTTGGGTGGAGTATGAGTATTTATTACTCGTATGGTCGCTTTAGTAAGATGTTGCCATATGTGTTTAACAACTTCTTCTGCTCTGGTGAAGTGAAGTTGAAACCTTAATGGGTTCGTAACTGTGCACTGCGTCAGATAATGTACCAGAGGTCCGTCGGGCATTTCTCCACAGTGTTGACATTTCCTCTCATCTTCCGGAACCTGTAAGCCTATTTCCCATGCACATGGGTATCCAAGCCTGATGCGATGTAAGTGTACTTCTGTTGCCCTGCTGCTCCCCTTCATTAACATAAGTGGTTCGTAGTTGTTTGAATTCCTGTACCAACCTGCAGATCGAGATGTTGCAACAGCTGAGGTGTGGTCACTGTACAACTTTTGCATTGCTCTGGTTCTAATTACTCGCTTAATCTGGGACAGACTCTGTGGTATGCAAATGTCTACAGTTCTTCTCTTAGTTGCAAGTTTTGCAGCTTCGTCTGCAATGTCATTCCCAACGATACCCACATGACTTAGCACCCAGTTGAGAAGGACCCGTCGGCCTTGACGTTGGAGTGTTTGCATTAATGATAGGACAGTTGTGATCAGATGTATGTTATCACATATGCGGTCTTGTTGCAAGGTTTCAATGGCGGTTCTCGAATCTGTATGTATGATAACATGTTGTCGGTGTTGAGCAAGAGCAGGTTCCAAAGCCTTTTGAATGGCCAGCATCTCTGTTTGTAAAGTCGAACACCCATTTGAGAGCCTCCAACTATGTACAGAGTTTCCTGCTTTAACTGCAGCTCCGGTTTCGTGTCCCTGCTGGTCTACTGATCCATCGGTGAAGTATGTGAAGCTATCGGATGCCATGTTTGCTTCTATATGCATCTGTGCAATGTTACGTAGCAGAAGAGGATGTGTCAGGTTCTTTTTCCCTACAATAACCATAATCTTAAAGTCTGCTGGCGGAGATTCCCAAGGGGCTTGCATAACAAAGTCTGCATGTATTTCGTCGACACCCTTCTCAGTGACTGTGTTTGTTATTTCGAACGTATTGATGGTGTTTATCGCACAATGGGTCCACCTGGTGCTATTGGAGGCTCGTCTGTCCAGAGTTAGTGCTCCAGTGATGATATCATTAAGTGAACTGATTCTAGGTCTAGTCAATATCTTGGTGAGCATGAACGCAGCGATCCCTTTTACCCTTATTTCAAGCGACGTTAGCCTGGTTTCCAGTCTTAGGTTCAGTATTTTAGTCCATCTGGGAGCTCCTGTTATGATTCGCAATGCATCGTTTTGAAGAACCTCAACGTTCGCCCACTGGCCAGGAGAAAGAGTGAGTAAGGCAGGCGCCGCATAATCAATTAGGGAACGAACGGCGTGTATGTAAAACATTCTTAACACTTTGTGTCCCGCTCCTAGACGGGGCCCTGTGATTGCTCTCATTATATTTAGTCGTGATTTTACTTTCTCCTTTAGATATTGAATTTGCTTGTTGATCGTCATGTTAAAATCTATCCACACTCCGAGATATTGATATTGTGTAACCCACTGAAGGTTAATGTCTTAATCCATAATCAACTGAGGTAAACCCTATTTCAGGTGAAAAACAGTAGGACAATTCTACAGAACCTTATCAAACTCTTACCAGAATATATCAAGTAATAATTGTGCAAAAATAGTGCATTTACTCATTTTATGCAATTATTACCACATTATTACAGATATTGCCACAGTGCATACGGGTCAACTATAACCAAATTGTTAAATTTTTGACAACTGTACAGCCTGCTACTCCAGATTCCAGGGAGGTTTGGAATGACGATCTTTGGAATCATTACCTAAGTAGACAAGTTAATCAGTTATCAAAAATACTTATACATTTATCCTTATTTATCTCAAAAGATTAATCTTGGAAAAGTCAAAATGGCTTCTAGTCCTCCAAAGGCAGCTGAAACAGGAAATAAAAGGACACACGTGGGTCTACAAAGTCACTTAACTCAATTGATTGACAAATGTCAAAAGTTAGCTAGTCAACCATTTCCTGATTATATAACTCTAGATAGCAGAGTTAAAGCTGCTGTGTCTAAATTTGAACAGATCAAACGCCTTTCAGAGACTTATTTAGCAGAAATAGTTAAAGCAATTTAACAATTGCAATTGGCTCAACAATTGAACGTGTGCCTTACGGGTTTATCTTATCCTTCACCTCCCTCTGTGTTATGTCGTCTCCCTGTCATGTTTGCTCCCTACTCCATTTACCCAATCTAATGTGTGTGTGTGCCTGTGTGCATGTGTAAGAGTGTTTGAGTGTGAGTGGTGTGTGTGTGTGTGTGTGTGTGTGTGTGTGTGTGTGTGTGTGTGTGTGTGTGTGTGTGTGTGTGTGTGTGTGTGTGTGTGTGTGTGTGTGTGTGTGTGTGTGTGTGTGTGTGTACTCACCTATATGTACTCACCTATATGTGTCTGCAGGATCGAGCATTGACTCTTGGATCCCGCCTTTCGAGCATCAGTTGTTTACAGCAATGACTCCTATCCCATTTCCCTATCATACCTGGTTTTAAAATTATGAATAGTATTGGCTTCCACAACCTGTTCCTTAAGTGCATTCCATTTTCCCACTACTCTCACGCTAAAAGAAAACTTCCTAACATCTCTGTGACTCATCTGAGTTTCTAACTTCCATCCATGTCCCCTCGTTCTGTTACTATTCCGTGTGAACATTTCGTCTATGTCCACTCTGTCAATCCCTCTGAGTATTTTATACGTTCCTATCATGTCCCCCCTCTCCCTTCTTCTTTCTAGTGTCGTAAGGCATAGTTCCCCCAGGCGCTCCTCATACCCCATCCCTCGTAGCTCTGGGACGAGTCTCGTTGCAAACCTCTGAACCTTTTCCAGTTTCATTATGTGTTTCTTTAGATGGGGACTCCATGATGAGGCGGCATACTCTAAGACTGGCCTCACGTAGGCAGTGTAAAGAGCCCTAAATGCCTCCTTACTTAGGTTTCTGAATGATGTTCTAACTTTTGCCAGTGTAGAGTACGCTGCTGTCGTTATCCTATTTATATGTGCCTCAGGAGATAGATTAGGTGTTACGTCCACACCCAGGTCTCTTTCGCGCGTCGTCACAGGTAGGCTGTTCCCCTTCATTGTGTACTGTCCCTTTGGTCTCCTATCTCCTAGTCCCATTTCCATAACTTTACATTTGCTCGTGTTGAATTCCAGTAGCCATTTCTCTGACCATCTCTGCAACCTGTTCAGGTCCTCTTGGAGGATCCTGCAATCCTCATCTGTCACAACTCTTCTCATCAACTTTGCGTCATCCGCAAACATCGACATGTAGGACTCTACACCCGTAAACATGTCGTTAACATATACAAGAAATAGAATTGGTCCCAGCACCGATCCTTGTGGTACTCCACTTGTTACTGTTCGCCAGTCCGACTTCTCGCCCCTTACCGTAACTCTTTGGCTCCTTCCTGTTAGGTAGTTCCTTATCCATGCTAGGACCTTTCCCCCTACCCCCGCCTGCCTCTCGAGTTTGAATAGCAGTCTCATGTGCGGTACTGTATCAAAGGCTTTTTGGCAGTCCAGAAATATGCAGTCTGCCCAACCATCTCTGTCCTGTCTTATCCTCGTTATTTTATCATAGAATTCCAGAAGGTTTGTTAGGCACGATTTCCCTGTCCAGAACCCATGTTGATGCTTGTTCACAAACCTAATGTTCTCCAGGTGTGCAACCAGTCGTAGCCTAATTATTCTTTCCAGTATTTTACAGGGGATGCTTGTCAGTGATACAGGTCTATAGTTAAGTGCCTCCTCCCTATCGCCTTTCTTGAAGATCGGCACGACATTTGCCTTCTTCCAGCAACTAGGCAATTCTCCCGACATAAGTGACTCATTAAAGATCATTGCCAGAGGCACGCTGAGGGCCTGCGCTGCTTCTTTTAGTATCCACGGTGATACTTTGTCTGGTCCTACTGCTTTAGATGCATCTAGAGTTGTCAACTGTTTCATTACCTCCTCTACTGTCACCTCTATATCTGATAGTCTTTCATCTAGGGTAACCCCTTCCAACAATGGGAGCTGCTCGGGCTCGGTAGTGAACACTCCATGGAAACTGGCATTCAGTGCCTCACAGATTTCCTTGTCACTTTCAGTATATGTCCCCTCTGCCTTCCTTAGTCTTGTCACTTGGTCGTTCACCGACATTTTTCTTCTTATATGACTGTGTAGTAGCTTAGGTTGTTTTTTCGCTTTGATTGCAATATCGTTCTCATAGTCCCTTTCCGATGTCCGTCTGATGTTAATGTAATCGTTCCTAGCTCTGTTGCATCTGATCCTGTTGTCCTCTGTCCTTTGTCTTCTGTATTTCCTCCACTCCCGCCTGCTGGCCATTTTTGCTTCCTGACACTGTCTATTAAACCATGGGTTATTATATTCCTTCTTATTTTTTCCCTTTACTGTTGGCATAAATCTCTCTTCGGCCTCTTGGCATTTCTGTATGACTAGGTCCATCATATCTTGGACTGTTTTTCCTCTAATTTCTTCCTCCCACTGCACTTCTCCCAGATAGTCCCTTATCCTCCTATAGTCCCCTTTCTGTAGTCAACTCTCCTTTCCCAGATCTCTTGTCCCATGGTCACAAGTTTGAATTACATCATGTAGTCAAAGACTAGGACACAATGGTCACTGGCCCCTAGAGGTATTTCATGCTCCAAATTCTCGATATCTTCTACGTTCTGGGTGAAAATCAGGTCTAATAGGCTCGGTGCATCTCCTCCTCTTTCCCTTGTGTCTTCCTTCACATGCTGTGTTAGGAAATTCCTGTCTATAACATCTACTAATTTTGCTCCCCACGTTTCGTCCCCTCCATGGGGATTCCTTGATTCCCAATTTATCTCTCCATGATTTAGGTCCCCCATGATCAGCAGCTTCGCTCTCATTCTGTGGGCTAGTGTTGTTGGAAATAACCAACAGTTTTATACATCATTGTATTTATACAACCAAAGTAGTTACTAAAATTACTAACTTATAAATTTAATCATTATCATGATTTATTCATTGCCAAATTCTTCCTAGTACGTGAGGAACAACAGGCAGCAACATGAATTTTCTCCACATTTAGTTGGATTTGTAACAAGAGTCCAGTTTATCATTTCCTTTACTAAAAATAGTTAACTTTGATTTGTAGTATACTATTACTTACTGGAGCTTCCTTATTTAACTAACATTTAAACATTCTAGAGGAAATTACTTGATGCAAATGATTTACATTAATTTCCTCGATTGGCTGCACAACTTTTAGTAAGCCAATTTATGTTACTAGAACTTCTATTTTATCGTAGAAGAATTTAATGTGATATTAATACTTGCTATTACCTCTTCCTTCCTTAGTCAATTGCAATAAATACATATTCATTTACGCTCGAAAGCCGCGCATGCGCAATAAGGAGCAGGAGGAAGAAGGGAGAGCGTCACTTGACACGTGAACGAGAGCACGGACGCCATTAACAGCGTGTAGCAGAGCTGTTTCGACCTATTTATTTCGCTCCCACGATCAGTTGAGCGGTGCCACGTTATCTGGCACAACATAGCCGTGTCATAGACTATTATACGAGCATCTCCAGAGTCAACGTCTTTCAAGCAGCAGCTGGAGGACGAAGAGTTGCTCAAGTCTTCACATCAACGACACGAGGCTCGGCTGCTAAGTTTACCCTTTTTGTTATTATGTGGCCACTTTTAACATTTAGGTTGGCAGTCGTTAGGCCGAATGCAAACCAACAAAATATAGTACGTGTCTTAATTAAATTTGCCATCTAATTATATGATCAGTTTATTTCTATGATACAAATTGTTCAGACATTAGCTGATAATTTACTACCGTCATCCTCATGATTTAGGATGTAAATGTAATTACCTATTGTGTAGAAGATTTCTACAATGTAATTGCCTTTCAGTACCAAGGCGACTTCAACCGAGGTGCTAGGCTTCCCCACCGTTCTGTGCAACAATTTACCCTATGCAACACGTCGTCGGTGGAGCGTAGCAACTGATTACTTCTAGATTCACAGCTAAGCTGTCCATTTTCATCAGTAGCAATAACTTCATAGTTACAGTAGTGATCTCCTAAAGAGATCAATGATACTAACCCTTTGATTTACTGATGTTGCTCAACATTTCAGTAGTATATTGAGGTGCATTTACCTCCATCAATATTATATTCTATATTTTTACTCACACATTTAATTTACTCTGGTGAAGAACCAGCACCAGAATAATGCTAGGGATGTATTAATCTTTTAGCATGTAACCCCCCAATTTTGTGTAGTTAATTTGACTCCATTCATATAATCATTACAGTTTTACCAAGATCCATAGGACACTAGTTCCTAGGATCAGTTTTTCCATTGTCTCTTTGTTTTCCACTTTTTCTCAAAAAGTGGTGGTCCTTCATAGCTATCGAAGTATATATATTTACATTTATTTAATTATTAGTTACTGGGTCTCAGAACCCAAAACAAGTTAGTTATTAGTTATTGGAGTCAGGTTTTCCCCACAAAATTTTGGTCCTTCGAACCGGATAGATCAATGCTAAATATACAGGTTCCAAATTTGGTCCTTCGAACCTAGATAGCTGAAATTACTATCCCACCATATATTAACTATTTACTAACACCAATTAGTGTGTTAACATTATTAGGCTATTTACCAATATATTTCATTATTTACGGCTGTCAGCAGACTGCCCATATTATAGCCTAAACTCATTTATTATTATCAACATTTCTATTAATACTTATGCATAAAGTAACCTTAGTGTTATACATTTATAAATTTTCACTTGTGTTTCTAAGCACAAACATATATATCCAAACAAAAAATCCCAAAAACATAGCACCATATATCTATATTACTGCACCATTGCATTTATGCCAACCTTTGATGAGGTAGGATATTTAGACTGTAATTGTACTAGTGTTTTTACAAATGCAGCCTAAATCATTTAGTCATTCCTAAGTAGGAATTATTAACGAGTACTGTACTAGACAGTACTGGTGTACATACATATTATTTAGATTGTGCTGACCCTGATTTGGGGTGGGATTACCAAAATTCTTTTGTGCTTTTAACATATTATTTGTGTATTATTTTTTTGAGTACTGCCGAATGTTCACTGTTGGATCGAATGGTGATAATTGATGAGCTAACCGGACGAAATCCAATAGTGGCATTCGAATACTACTCAAAAATATTAGCTATCTATTGTTAGGTAGGCAAATTAACCTCTAAACGAGGTATTATAGTCTATTCAATACATTAGGCTATTATATTAGTATTGAGCTCCATTGAATGAGCCAATATCCCAGTTACATCAGTAACAACTATTTACTATCAGACCAGCCCTTACCCAGCAAGATGGAAACGGCTGACAAAATGAAAAGGACCCTTACCGGTCTAAAAGGTCACTTGACCCGACAGATTACCAAGTGTCAAAATCTGTCACAACAGTCACCTGTTGACTACATTGAATTAGAAGACTTACTTCAAGTTGCTGAAGCAAATTCGAGCATATTAAACAGCATATGAATCTGTACTTGACAGAACTTTACCAAACCTCAATAGGTGAAACTGAACTTGAGGACATTGTAAATGATTTAGCCCAGTACGAAGATGATGTACAGGCTAAACTTCAACCCTTCAAAAGGCAAATTGCTAAAAACAAATTAATAACAGCCTCTACTGCACATCCAGATCCTGATGTCAAATTACCTCAGATCAATATACCCACATTCTCTGGTAACGAGAATGAGAGTTGGGATGATTTCTATAGTAAATTCGTGGATGCAGTAGACTCTAAAACTAACATCCCTCAAACAACTAAGTTCACTTATTTACAAGGCTTGTTACGAAATGAAGCCTTGAAGGTAATATCTAACATAACACTGACCAGTGATGGTTACGACCTAGCTGTTCAATTGCTTAAGAGCAACTACGATAACAAGGAAAGAACTGTTACTATCTTAGTCCAAAAATTGCTGGATTTACCATCTGCTAATAATTCTACAGATTCTCTCCAAACTTTCAGACTAGAGCTAGAGTCTTTACTCAAGGCCTTAAGCCTTAAAGTCCAAATTCAGACTGCTGAATGGATGACAAAGGTAGTTGTAAGGCGCAAATTACCGAGAGAGACTTTAGATAAATTGTGTACTATGTACAATAAAACCTCTCTGTCCATGAATGAAATTACAGAAGGTTTACATACCCTAGTCGAAAGACAAAGAGCCAACCAAGATGGGAAGAGTGTTTCAAACTTCTCTACTAACTCTCATCATAAACCCCAACGTACTGCAACTACTGTAGTAAAACCAGATCTCAATAAATCATCTCCGAAATGGAAATCTGGAAATGTAGGTACATACACAGTGAACCCTATAAACCCCGTAGTGAGCACCACTCCTACGACTTCTCCTACAGTGAAGAAGTGTTTGTTCTGCAATAATGAACATCTTACTTATAAGTGTAGTACTTATCCAGACCATAACACCCGAATTCATCGTTTGCAAGAATTACACAGATGCACAAGGTGCACGGGTCCTCATGACCCCAATAGCTGTACTGTCTCCTTACGTATGTGCAACAAGTGCCACAAGGGTAGACACCATTATTCCTTGTGTGGTAGTGATCAATCAAGATCAACCAATCCTCATAAGAAGACTACAAATTCTACTTCTGTACAGTATTGCAAAGTGCATCAAGACATAAGTGTACTTGCAACAGAGTCGACTAACACAACTACGTTACCAACAGCTCAATTAAAATTAATCAATAAGGGATCTAGGATTTCCACTCGTGGTCTCTTTGACCAAGGTTCGCAGAAAACCTTTATTTCTCAACAGCTAGTTGATCAGTTGAAACTGAAGCCATTGCTCGAGTGAATTTGAATATCTCTGGATTCCTAACCAACAGTGGACCTCGTGACTACCAGGTTGTTAAAGTCTTGGTACGTTTAGGAGGCTGCACCAGCCCAATTCAAGCCATAGTCGTTGACAAGATCCCCTCAGATTTACATGTTACAGGTCTTGCTCAAACAGTCAAATTTCTTAAACGCAGCGGTATTAGGCTAGCAGATCATAAAATAAATACAGACTGTCTCAACGATGTAGGTATTCTTATTGGAGCTGACTTTTATTATAGATTTATTACTGGATGCACCAGGCAACGAGGTGTAAACTTGTTGCTGTCAGCTGGGGGTAAACTACTCACAGGACCGGTGTTGATCCAACAACATTCTAAATCTACTAGTAATCAACCAACTAATTCAATAGTTGCATGACTAGGCCTAGAGCAGTCACCACTACATGTCAGAGACGAAACCGAGGATGATGAGTCCAATCCCCCTGTTCATAAATTATGGGATTTGGACACCTTAGGCATAGTCCCTGATCAACCCAGTCCAGATGACACATGGACGTATCAACAATATCTTGATACTGTGATTTTCCAAGATAATCAATATTGGGTGAGACTCCCATGGAAGCTGAACCACCCACAGCTTCCAGTAAATTATTTCATGGCCTCAACCCAATTAAATTCTCAATTAGCTAGGCTACGGAAGCAACCAGATAAATTGCAACTGTATCATGCTTTAATACAGCAACAACTTGCTAACAAATTTATAGAAGTTGTTGAAGAAGACAACCATAAGACAGGCCATTATTTGCCACATCATGCTGTCCTGAAAGATTCAGTTACAACACCAATCAGGATTGTATTTAATTGTAGTGCCAAATTAAAGGCAGACAGCGTGTCACTAAATGATTGTCTACAAACTGGACCTAGCCTAACCCAAAGACTACAAGATGTCTTATTACGATTTCGCTCTGGTGTTTTTGCCTATACGGCCGACATTAGTAAGGCCTTTTTAAGAGTAGGCTTACAAGAGACGGATCGTAATTTTACTAAATTTCTATGGGTGAAAGATCCACAGGATCCTAATAGTGAAATCATTACTTATAGATTTGCCTCAGTACTGTTCGGAGCGACATCTTCACCATTTTTACTCCAGGCTACTCTGGATACACATCTCAAGAAGTCTAATAGCCCCTACAAGACTGAGATTAGCAACAATTTATATGTTGACAATTTTCAAGGTACCACTAATGATGAGAATAAACTAGTGGAAATCTACCATGAGGCTAATCGTGAACTTTTGGGAGCTAACATGCCCCTACAGTCGTGGGCCTCCAATAATAAACAACTCAACCAAATAATCGAGGAAGAATTCCCAGATTATAAGGTACCTCATAAATTGAAAGTCTTAGGTATGGAGTGGAATACTTCCACAGACAAATTGAATATCAAGTCAGTGGAGATCAAACATTCACCTCTAACCATGAGAAAACTACTCTCCCATGTCAGCAAGCCATTTGACCCTTTAGGCCTACTCAGTCCTATACTAATTAAGGGTAAACTCCTTATGCAGGAGTGCTGGCAAAGGAATTTGAGGTGGGATGAAACGTTGCCGGAGGATCTCCAAGAAAAATGGCAGCAGTTGATTCCTGATTACAACAAACTTAGTATTCTACAGTTTCCTCGAAATACCTTAGGACTAAATTCACCCACAAATTTACATGTATTCTGCGATGCTTCAGGCAAAGCGTATGGCTCAGTAGCCTATCTAGTTAATACTCAACAATCATTTTTGCTTACATCTAAGGCAAGGGTAGCCCCGATTAAAAGGAGGTCACTACCCCAAATGGAATTAACTGCCTTATTAGTAGGTGTAAGACTGGCCCATTGCCTGATCAAAACCCTCAGTAATGTTCACCTTGGTGAAATAGTAGTGTGGTCGGACAATGAGGCAGTATTGCAGTGGGTAAAAAATGACAACAACAAAACTCCCTATGTCAGCAATCGAGTAAGGGAAATTCGTGAATTGTCTGCTGGTTATAAATTAAGACATGTCCCAACCAAGGACAATCCAGCTGACTATTTATCCAGAGGTTTGACTTTAAAGCAATTAGTTAAAATCGAGATGTGGTTTAATGGACCCCAATGGCTAGTTAGTGGTCAGTGGCCCCACAGAAGCCGCAAGTCATTGTGACCAATATCACTACCCCTGTTGTGGATCCAGAACCCCCTCGAATTTTAGCTATCAATCCTCATCGCTATTCCAGTTTAAGTAAATTACTAAGAGTTACAGAAATGGTATTTGATTTCATCAACAAGATGGGGATCAAGTATCGATTTCCTAGTTCCATCAAATATTGGGTCAAACAAGCTCAACAAGAGACTTATGGGAAGGAATATGAACATCTCCCAGAAAGGTTGAGTAAGTCTCTGGGTATTTGGCTTGACTCAGACAACTATAACATTTTGAGATGCGGCGGACGTCTGCTTCATGCAGAAATAAATTTAGATACGAAGAATCCTATACTTCTTCCACGTCACCACATCATTACTAAACTCATAGTTTTACATTACCATGAGCATAATACATTGCATGGTGGAGTATTAGATACTCTTACTGAAATCAGACAACGTTTTTGGCTTCCTCAAGGTCGCCAAACTGTTAAATCTTTAATCAAGTCTTGTATAATCTGCAAGAGATATGATGCTCGAGTGTGTCCTTATCCAGGTCCACCGCCCCTACCTAAGGAGCGAGTCGTACACCTTCGTCCCTTTGAAACCACAGGTGTCGACTATACAGGAGCACTAATTTTAACAGGCACACCGGACAAGATTCCAGTGAAAGCCTACATTTGCCTTTTCACGTGTGCTACCACACGCGGAGTACATTTAGAAGTCACTTCTGACATGAGTGCAGAAGCCTTTCTGCAAGCTGTTACCACCCTCGAGACTAAATAAGGTTCTTCTCCCAGCAGTGTACATAAAGATTTAACATCGGCCTTTTAAAAGAAATTAGTCTAGGGGTATAAGAATAAGCACTGCATTAAATGGGGAACAATATATTTATGCTGAGGGGGACAAACATAACAATTAAATGGTACGTAAATATAGCCAGAAATATTTATCAGCATGCAAATTAAAATAAAATACTTCTCGAGCAATGAGCAATATTAATAGCACTTAAAATGAGAGAATACAATATCATCTGACCAGGAAATAAAAACTTTGAAATGACTAAATATACAAATCAAGGACTTAACTTAACACATGTTATCCCTCGAACACAACTACCACGCGACTAACCCCACGCGTCTCTCCCCAGGCCAAGCGTCTACCAACAAAACAACCAACTATCCACATAACATTGTGGAATTACTAATAAAAAATGGTAATACAATATATCAAAACATTATTAATCAAAAGAGTACACCATTACATTAGTTTATACTTAAGCCTTTTCAGACCATTAAATAAGAGTTATAAATCAGGGTTCAATCATCAACACTCGCTTGACAATACTTTCCCACGCTACTCACATATCCAACCTGATCAACCCCCACAGAGAAACACATGAGAATTGTAACACGAAAGCCTCATACAAATAATATGCAACTCAAGCACACTAATACATTCAATAATATATATCATATAACATACAAATCTCACATTATACAACTGGATGCTATAATGATTAAAGAATAAGACAATACAGTAATAATAATTAAGAGTAATGAGAGGATCTTAACAAGATTCGTAACATCCCTCCCGTCCCCTAAGAAAAAATGAAATTAACTGAAGATTGATTTCATTTTTTGACTGCATGAATTAACACATGAAAAATTTTCACCACATGAAAATACTTTAACTACATCAAGTACATAGCAATGAAATTTCATACAGAAAAAAATACAAAATTACATACATCTTATGAATAAAGAACACTACAGATTATGGCACTGCAACAGGAAAACCTCTGGATAAGGCGTCAGCAATTACATTTTGCCTCCCAGGAATATGCCGAATTACAATATTGAATTCTTGCAGAATTAGAGACCATCTTAAGATTCTCTGGTTTTTACACTTCATAGAGTTGATGAATGTCAATGGATTATGATCTGTATATACTACTACTTCATTTCCTGACAAATATGTCTCAAATTTCTTCACTGCTAGTATTAAACCAAGTGCTTCTTTCTCAACTACAGAGTAATTAATTTGTGTTCTGTCAAACTTACGTGAAAAATAATAAACAGGATGTTCTAACTCATCTGGTCCTACTTGGAACAAAACAGCACCTGCTCCTACATCTGAAGCGTCTATGTGAAGAATAAAAGGTTTATTATACTGTGGACTAGCTAACACAGGTGAAGTAGAGAGAATTCCTTTCAACTTCTGAAAAGAGTTCTGACACTCCTGCGTCCACTTAAATTTTACCTGTTTCCTTAAAAGATTTGTTATGGGTGCAGCAACAATAGAAAAGTTTTTACAATACCTCCTATAATACGCACACATTCCAATAAATCTTTGCACAGACTTCTTATTAGTTAAGACTGGGTACTCCACAATTGCCTGAATCTTATCGTGCAATGGGACTATCCTTCCTTGTCCAC
>WNGS01076787.1:8479-34654 GCA_020271785.1 Procambarus virginalis | reverse complement strand
ATAAAGCAAATACAATAAAATAGTAACAATTTTAGAGTAAAATAGAGATCCAATAGATAGCCAGGAAGGACACAGAAGTTAGATAAAATAAAAAAACCAAAATCAGTAGAAGACTGACAATAAATGTAAAATAAAAAATAATAAGAAAAATAATAATCATAAAGTAAAATGAACTTGAGGATAATTAGCTTAGTAATGGTTAATTAAAATCCTATAGTTGGTATGAACCAGAAAACAAAGTGAGCTCAAATAGATAATTCCGAAAAAAAAGAAAAAAAAGATATATATTACTCGATATATGTATCTCTGAGTAAATCTTGAATTTACTCTAATATAAATCTAAGTGTAAAAATAAACAGGGTGAGAGTATATTAAAGTGGAAGATTTTACTATGATACTGTGGTAGATGATATACAATTATACTATTACTTAATTCCAATAAATGATTACAAGAAACAAATACCAAGTTACTTTAAATATAACAGGGTAATAAGATCCCTAGTTTTAGTGACAAGGGGATTAACTAAGAACCAATAATTATAGTAAAAAAACAGGCATAGATGACAAACAAAAAATAAAATAAAAATAAAAATAAAAAACCTTTGGAAAGAAAGGCAGAGCTTAAGTCACTTTGGTTGTATGTGAGACTACAAATTATGATCTGGTTATTCAGCTGATATACCACAGTCACCAGGAAGAAGTGAGGTGAGCCTCAGTGGTTATGACATAAGTTTTTCCAGAGTCAGTCTTCCTAGCTATTATTTTACCATCGCGCACAAAACAATGTTTAATAGCAGGGGATTTTTTGCAGATTCCACGTAGTTTTATAAGAGATTTTGTCTGAATCTGTTAGACATTCGTTCACATAAACATTGGATTTCCCACCGACTGCAGCAGTGATAAGGTCAGACTTGCGGGAGCAGCTATCTAACTTCACACGTATCTTCCTGGTATTTGTGCCAGATGATTTCGTACCCACTCTATAAGCTGACTTGATGTCACTTGCTTCGATTGAATAATTCAGCTTAGTACGCAATTCCTGGATCACGATGGCAGTACAGTTTTCCCTGTCAGTTCATGGGGAAAATCAGTGATGAGATGATACAGAATCAAGGAGCTTAAGTTGATCTGATTCGTCTTGGGTTGTAGTGTGTTGCTGTTGTAGGGAGTTTAAAATGGTTCTCTAACTTTTGTAACATCTCTTTTGCTTCTTAGAGGTTTCTGCTGATTTAGAGTTAGTAACCGAGATCTGAGAGAGCTTAATTCTGTTCGAGGTGGTCGACTCTGGCAGACAGATCTTGTTAATCTTGTGCATGGCCAAAGCATCACTCTGTAGCTTCATTATCAGGTCCGACGCTCTCCGGATTATAGACTTTGGTCATCATGTATCTGAGTCAATAATTTGAACATGGATATCAGCGAGACGCTTAAAGTCAGAACAGGGGAGGCAGCTCGTTTAAGTTGCTCCATATGGTTATTAACTGTTGCATGGCTCGAGTCGGCGACAACGCTTCACTCAGCTGTGAAGGTTTGTTATTGTTGACGCAGGGAGGGTCGGTACCCCCCCCGGTACGAGGATGGAAGAGGTCAATTTTTTTTTATTGGAGTTAAAATTACGTAGATATATGACCGAACCCTACCACAACCCTACCTACCTACCTAACCTATCTCTATAGGTTAGTTTAGGTAGGTAGCCGAAAAAGTAGAGTTAGGTTAGTATGTAGGTAGGTTAGTTAGTTCGATAAACTTAATTCAAAAACTTGGCTTACTAGGCAAATCGGCCTTGCATAGTAGGCTGAGAATGCGTTTCTGGCTACTAGTACACTTATATATATATAATATATATATATTATATATATTATATATATATATATATATATATATATATATTAATATATATATATATATATATATATTTATATATATATATATATATATAATATATATATATATATATATTTATATATATATATATATATATATATATATATACATATATTATATATATATATATATATTATATTCTATATAGATCTATATATTATAAATATATATTCTATAAAATCGCCGACCTTAGAGGATGGATGGGAGGATTGAGGATATTGATGCTCATGATGCACTCTACCTCATCACCAGATGTCTGTCCCTCCCCAGGTTAACCTACTTTCTGAGGTGTTCACCATCTTACAGTAGCCAAAACTAAGTGAGTATGACCGGTTACTGAAATCAATGCTAGAAAAAGCCCTTAACCTCTCTCTTGATGACCTGCAGTGGAAACAAGCCTCTCTTCCCGTAAGACTTGGGGGCCTCGGAGTTCGAACAGCAACGCAAATCGCTGTTCCAGCCTTCCTGTCCTCCTTCAGCATCCGACGACCTTGTGAAGGAAATTCTACCTGCCCACTTACATCAGCTGGCAGGTGTACATGATCCCAATTTTACACGCTGTGCCACAGAGTGGGCCTCTCGTGCAGGCCCATCACCTCAACCACCATCCCCAAAAGCCCACAGGCAATCCAGCTGGGATGGCCCCATTGTAGACAAAGTTGCTGCAGAGTGCCTGGATGCTGCATCAACACAGCACGACATTGCTCGCCTCACAGCAGTAGCAGCCCCACATGCAGGGGATTTCCTGTTAGCAACCCCAATGTCGGCAACTGGCACGCGTCTCACACCACACGCCCTCCGAATTGCTGTGGCCCTCCGCCTTGCTGCCCCAATCCACACTAGATATAGGTGTATTTGCGGCGAGGTGGTGGCTGACGGTACGGCCACCATGGCCTACTCTGCCAAAGTACAGGAGGATGGCACTCGAGGCACAGTGAAGTTAACGACATCATCAAGAGGAGCCTCACCACAGCTGGATGCCCAGCTGAGAGAGAGCCTCGTTACCTAACGCCCCGTAACTCTGATGCTCTTATTGGTCGCCCGGATGATATCACAGTAAACCCCTGGAAGAATGGCAAGCAGTTGGTATGGGACTACACGTGCGTATCAACCCTGGCTAACACCTACATTGACCTCAGTGTTGCACAACCAGGTGGCGCTGCCACCCACAGGGAAGCAGCCAAATCCCGTAAGTATAGAGAACTGGATCACCACTACAATTTTGTCCCCATTGCTTCTGAGACACTCGGCGCCTGGGGTAAAAGTGCTACCAGTTTTTTTAAGGAACTGGGTTCTAGGCTCATTGAAACAACAAGGGACCCTAGAGCTGCCAGCTTTCTTTTCCAGCGCCTCAGCGTGGCGATACAGAGGGGAAATGCGCACTGCATCCAGGGTTCCTGCCCGCCATCTGAGGAGCTGGAGGAACTCGACAACTTATGATAACCATCTTTGTAACCTATATGTAACTCCTTTTTTGTAACAAAGTTCAAATAAAGCAAATATATGTGTACACACAAAAGAATGGGGGTGGTAGGAGAAGAAAATATTAATGTTCAGTGAGAAACCACAAGGTCTCCTCTGAATACGTTTTATATTCTTCTCCGAGGCTATGGGTCCCCACATTGGCACCAGAGGTGGTACCCTCACAAACTTTATATATATATATATATATATATATATATATATATATATATATATATATATATATATATATATATATATATATATATATATATATCTATATATATATCTATATATATATATATATATATATATATATATTGGTATATTTTGGTAGCAGTCTTTCCTGTAGACATATATTATTAAATATGACCGAAAAAGTAAGATTAACAATTCTAACACGAATTTTCTCGATTTTCCTTATGTTTCTTTTTACTGGTGACGGTAAATGAAAATCAATTCTCCAAAATTCATTTTTATTTCTAGTCTGACGCGACACTTGAGCGCGTTTCGTAAAACTTATTACTTTTCAAAGACTTTAGTTTATCAACACACAACTTATGCCTGAAACAACATTGGCTCTTATACCTGCATTTGGGTGAGGTGATGTAATACAATAGTGGGGTGAAAAACAAACTTTCAACAAAACACAGAACGGGGTATAAAAGTTGGGTACAAATAGAACTGCAGAAGGCCTATTGGCCATATTTCTTGATGTTTCTATATTGGAGCGGAGTCTTGAAGTGGGTAGAATATAGTTGTGTGTTAATTGGCTGTTGATTGCTGGTGTTGACTTCTTGATGTGTAGTGCCTCGCAGATGTCAAGCCGCCTGCTGTCGCTGTATCTATCAATGATTTCTGTGTTGTTTGTTAAGATTTCTCTGGTGATGGTTTGGTTGTGGGAAGAGAATATATGTTCCTTAATGGAGCCCTGTTGCTTATGCATCGTTAAACGCCTGGAAAGAGATGTTGTTGTCTTGCCTATATACAGAGTTTTTGAGCCTTCAGTCCCCAAGTGGGCATTTGAAGGCATAGACGACGTTTGTCTCTTTTAGAGCGTTCTGCTCCGTGTCTGGAGAGTTTCTCATGAGTAGGCTGGCCGTTTTTTTGGTTTTATAGTAAATCGTTAGTTGTATCTTCTGATTTTTGTCTGTAGGGATAACATTTCTATTAACAATATCTTTCAGGACCCTTTCCTCCGTTTTATGAGCTGTGGAGAAGTTCCTGTAAAATAGTCATCTATGAATAAAATAATCATCTATTGACTATGAGTAAAATAGTCATCTATTAAAATCAACTATGCTAGAATAAAAAGATAACAAATTTGTTAAACATGAACGGCCATTTATAAAACCATGTTGCGACTCAATTATTAATTTATGTTTTTCAAGATGAAGACGAATTTTATTTGCTATTATAGATTCGAGTAACTTTCCCACAATAGACGTTAGGCTAATTGGTCGATAGTTAGACGCAAGTGATCTATCTCCTTTCTTAAAAACTGGTATCACATTAGCAACTTTCCAAAACTCTGGCACTCTGCCTGACTCTATTGATTTATTAAATATGATTGACAGTGGGTCACAAAGCTCCTCTTTGCATTCTTTCAGCACTCTGGCAAACACTTCATCCGGCCCTGGGGATTTGTTTGGTTTGAGTTTTTCTATTTGTTTAAGAACATCCTCCCTGGTAACTGCTAAACTCGTCAACCTGTCCTCGTCCCCACCCACATAGACTTGTTGGCTGAAGGCATATTGTTAAGTTCCTCTTTAGTAAATACAGATACAAAATATTTATAAAAATACTACTCATCTCTTCATCACTATCTGTTATTTGACCTGTCTCAGTTTTTAATGGGCCTATCCTTTCCCTAGTCTTATAGTTCGATATAACTGAAAAACCCTTTAGGATTTGTCTTTGCTTGCCCTGCTATACGAACTTCATAGTTTCTTTTTGCTTTCCTTATCTCTTTTTTAACATTTTTAACCAGTTGAACGAATTCCTGTTCTAAAGTGACCTCCCCATTTTTAATCCTTTTGTACCAAGCTCTCTTTTTACCTATAAGTTTTTCAAATTCTTTGTTATCCACTTTGGGTCATTAGTATTCGATCTATTCAATTTGTGTGGTATACTACGTTCCTGTGCTTTGTTTAGAATATTCTTAAATAAGTTATATATTGAATCCACATCGACATCCCCATTTACATCACCTATCACTGGGTTCATGTCACGCTCCAAGACCGGCCCACACCCCATACCCAAGACTTTCCAATCAATTTGACCCAAAAAATTTCTTAGGCTATTAAAATCAGCTTTTCGAAAGTCTGGCACTTTAAAAGAATTTTCTCCTACAGGTCTATTCCATTCTATGCTAAATCTGATTTCTTTGTGATCACTGTTCCCTAGCTCACTCCCTATTTCGATGTCATTAATTTGTGTTTCCCTGTTAGTTAACACTAAATCTAAAATATTATTTTCCCGTGTTGGTTCCTTAATGTGTTGCGTAAGAAAGCAATCGTCAATTAATTCTAGAAAATCTTCTGCTTCATTATTCCCTGTTTTGTTCAACCAGTTTATTCCACTATATTAAAGTCACCCATGACATAAATATTGTTAGATCTAGATGCCCTAGATATTTCATCCCATAGATGCTTTGCTTCTGTTCTGTCTAAATTTGGTGGCCTATATATAACTCCTATTATAATATTATTTGCTTTTTCGTTTAATTCTATCCAAATAGTTTCTGTGTGTGGCTCAGTTTTGATTCCCTCTTTGAGACTACATTTCAAATTGTCCCTAACGTATATGGCTACTCCACCTCCTCGTCTAATATATCTATCTGTGTGAAATAGTTTAAATCCATTTATTTGATATTCAGCTAATAGTTCTCTATTATCAACATTCATCCACGTTTCGGTAAGTGCAATAATATCTATTTTTTCTGTGCAGACAAGAGCATTTAATTCGTTAATTTTATTTCTTAGACATCTACTGTTTGTGTAATATACCCTAAGTGAATTGTTATTTTGAGGCCCTTCTCTTTCCCTGATCATTTTGCCAATTCCTTTCTCCCGCAAACACATACTTTTATTACATCCTTCTTCCAAATCAATTCCCATACCTCTATCTACTAACAGTTTAAACCCAAACAAACACCTCTAACCACTTCTTCCAACGAGTTTGCAACAGCAACAACCCCAGCTCTCGATAGATGCACCCCATCCCGAGTATACATTTCATTTCTTCCATAGAAGTGTTCGCAGTTATCTATATAAGATATTGCATTAGATTTGCAATATCTTTCCAGCCTGCAATTGACACCAAGTGCCCTCGACATCCATTCATTTCCCACTCCCTTTCTTGGAAGAATGTCACATATGATCGGGATTCCTCCCTTGCTCTTAACTAATTCTATTGCTGTCTTGAATTTCTGTATTAGTTCCTTACTTCTAACTCTCCCAACATCATTACCCCCTGCACTAATACAAATAATGGGTTTGTTCCCATTTCCCGTCATAATATCTTTCATGTTTCCAACGATATCACCAATACCAGCTCCAGGATGGCAAACCCTTAACCTGTTCCCTTTATCTCTGGCACAAAACGTTCTGTCCAAATACCTCACCTGGGAATCTCCCACAACCAAAATTCGCTTCGATCCTCCCTTTTCTCTTGGGGCACTTTGAGGGACCCGTGCTTCAATGTTCCTCGCCGCTATGCCCTTACCTCCACGCTAAACCATAGGTTCACCACAGCACTCGTCCTCCAACACATCAAATGCGTTTGAAATCCTTATGCTATTAGGTGTCTGTTTTGCCAAGGTCTTCTTAAGACCCCTGTCCTTTACAATATGCCAAGACGGGGTCTCTCTAACGCTGGTCTCCTCCTTTGCTTCATCCTGATGTTGTTTAAGCTGCCTTACCTCCTCCCGTAGCGAATCCAGCTCTGTCCTCAGAGCTCCAGCCAGACTCACCAGCTCCTTCACCAATCCCTCCATTATTGCTGTAATAATATTGCTTCACTCGGAGCTCCAGCTAACACAACCTCTCACTGTGACAGCACCTGACTGATGTATTGGGTCCTTCCTTCATCGTCATTCAAACACTATGGTAAGTTAGTTGTAAATGGTAATGTAAAAATAACCACTGAGGTCTGATTAAGACTTTATGACCATGTAATCTTTGTTTTGCTTCACTACTCACTGGTTGAGTATGGGGTGCATAATAAATTAGCCTCCTTCGGTGGCGAAGGACGCTAATTTATTAGCCTCCTTGTTTCTAAATTTCAAACTCACACTGTATCTTGTGCTACCCACTCCGTCAATTCAAATTTTGCTACAATTACGAATGTTATCTTATAGATTATCTTAAGATTGCTACAGTCTTAACAAATGTTATGTACTCTCACAACCCAATGTACCTTCGTGTATATAAATAAATAGATTTCAACTGTAAGGGGTATGGTTTGCACCTTGTTATTCTAATATTGGATGTCTTCTCTGATAAGAGTTCAATCCCCGACCGTCCAAATGGTTGGGCACCATTCCTTCCCTCCGCCCGTGCCATCCCAAATCCTTAACCTGACCCCATCCAAATGCTTGACGCTTTCCTCCCTGAGAGATCTCTTCCCTTCCCTTCTCTGATACGAGAGCGCTTTGTTAACAAAGTAATACAAACAGTGCACTAAGTATTGTTAATGGAAGCGCTAATTAAATGATGAAGTGTCATGTATTTATTCAGACGAGAACAACAGCGAACACAAACCAGCGCATATACGAACAAATGGTTTGTATGTACAAACTTCTCAGTGAACGAAATTGTTGCTAGCCGGTATCCGAAATTGCAGTAGACGACTTGACCAGTCCCGTCCTGCACATGCTCAGTAGTGCATCCACTGTGGGAGAGCTGTTTTCTTCAAAAAGTATAATCGTGTAGCATTATGTTTAAAAAACAATTCCAAGAACATTCTTTGATTGAAAACATGAGGATAAATACAAATATTAATTGTAAATGACCAAGTATAAATTAAAATAAGAAGTAGAGAAAAATGATTGTAGAACCAGAAAAAACATTGGAACGCTTAGGTGATGAGAGCGTAAGCGACCGCCACCATTTTAGCAGCGAAAGGCGGTGATGGCTGATGTCCAGCATGAGCATTAAGGAAAAAACTTGCCACAAACTGCACCTATCATAAAGAAGCACCACCATTAACCGCCAAGTGTTCACGTCAAGTCTAACTCTAAGAAATAACACTCAAGCCTTGACGCCTCCCCCAACATCACCACTCGTGCAGTCATCCAGGGGAGAAAACCTTTACATAAACTGCACCTGTCATAAACATGATGAAGACTCACCAGTGTCCAGAGTGTGGGAAGGTATTCACTCATCTTGGACATATGAAGCGTCACATGTTAGTGCATTCAGGTGACAAACCTCATGCGTGTCCAGAGTGTGGGAAGAGATTCAGTCAGCTTGAACATATTAAGCGTCACATGTTAGTGCATTCAGGTGACAAACCTCATGAGTGTCCAGAGTGTGAGAAGAGATTCAGTCGTCTCGGAAATATGAGGACTCACAGGATGATGCATGCGGGTGTGAGACCTTTTCAATGTGCAGAGTGTGGCAAAAAATTTAGACAACGTGGATATATAATAAAGCACATGTTAGTGCATTCGGGTGACAAACCTCGTGAGTGTCTAGAGTGTGGGAGGAGATACAAGCAGCTTGAACATCTAAAGCGTCACATTTTAGTGCATTCAGGTGTCAAGCCTCACGAGTGTCCAGAGTGTGGAAAGAAATTCAGTCGTCTTGGACATATGAAGATCCACAGGATGGTACATGCGGTTGAGAGACCTTTTCAATGTACAGAGTGTGGCAAACAATTTAGAAAACGTATACATATAATAAAGCACTTGTTAGTGCATTCGGGTGACAAACCTCATCAGTGTCCAGAGTGTGGGAAAAGATTCTGGAGGCTTGAACATATGAAGCGTCACATGTTTGTACATTCAGGTGACAAGCCTCATGAGTGTCCGGAGTGTGGGAAGAGATTCAGTCGTCTTGGAAATATGAGGACTCACAGGATGATGCATGCGGATGAGAGACCTTTTCAATGTGCTGAGTGTGGCAAAAAATTTAGAGAACGTGGAAATATAATAAAGCACATGTTAGTGCATTCGAGTGACAAACCTCATCAGTGTCCAGAGTGTGGGAAGAGATTCTGGCGGCTTGTACATATGAAGCGTCACATGTTTGTGCATTCAGGTGACAAGTCTCATGAGTGTCCAGAGTGTGGAAAGAGATTCAGTCAGCTTGGACATATGAAGAAGCACAAGATGACACATGCAGATGATAGGCTAAATACTTTGAGTGTGGAAGATAATTAAGAGAATGGTGAAAGATAATGAGGCATATATTAGTATATTAACTTCCCTTTAATTTAACGGTGTGCTATCACAATGTCAGTTGGATGACCTTCAGAGGTAATTATGTTATATTTTGTTGGAGAAATACACTTCACCATGAAAGGTAAAGATCTAAAGTTATTTTATTATATTGCTCTTTTATAAAAGTTAGATGCTCTTCATAGGCCAAGCAAGAACTAGAGAAGCCATCTCTGTAGAAAAACTCAAAATTGCTTATAAGTAAAGAAATATCTCTAGTTTAACAAAGAGATAACAAAGCTTTACATGTGTTTTCTTCCTATTTATGAAAATAATGATGTGCTCTATATTTTTCTCTGTGGATATTTCTTTAAAATATAATATACTCGCTGTAGCCAAGTTATGGACATTTTTGTTTTAATATTACTTAGCATTGGGGCTGGTGAAGAAGACAGTTTGAGATGTACTCAAGATAAGACCATTGTATTAGTCGGGAAATAATTTACTGTGTCAGGGGGAACGGAAGCCACAGTATATATATTCACGTTTGACTTTTATCAAGGTCCCCCCCCCCACACTCCCTAAGGCCGAATTACTGACCCTGCCCAGGATGCAACCCCAAAACAAGCTAACTCCTGACTACCTACTCACTGCTAAGCAAACAGAGGCATTAGGTGATAGGAAATGTGCCCAACTATTTCAGTCCCGCCTGGGATTCGAACCCAGAATTCTCGATTGTGCGTCAAGAACGAACCCGACTGTACTACCAGGACCTTGATCAATAATGTATATTATTAATCATTATTAAGGTATATTAATCAAGGAATTAGCTGATCAGATTCATATGCAAACTGATATCTATTTTTTATATTTTGTTTAGGCCTATTAATGAGTTTACTCTTGATTAGAAACATGTGTCACTCAAGAGCTTATTGTAGGCAGACTGGCATTTATAACTCATTCAAAAATTTATATTTCTCTAGACTAACTTTATCAGTTATGCTACAACTCTCTGGGAATTATATTTTACCTGAAGGCCACTAACCCTAGTGGCCTCGCCAAGGACAGGAAACCTGCAGCTTGTCAAAGGTTTCCCCCCATTTGCCATGATCTTTTCCAGGTATATTTTGAAATTGAGCATAGTTTTGACAGTTACAGCTTAGGCAGGTAGGCAGTTCCATTGGTCAATAACCCTGTGGGTGAAAAAGCCTGACTGGAACTTACATTAGCCTGACTGTCAATTATATTATCCTTACAGTCAATTATATTATCCTCACAATTATATTATCCTCACTGGCAATTATACTGTATTAGACTGGCAATTATATTTGGGGTCCTGGTAGTACAGTCGTTCATTCTTGATGATCAATCGAGAACTCTGGGTTCGAATCCCGGGCGGGACAGAAATGGTTTGCCACATTTCCTTTCACCTAATGCGCTTGTTCACCTAGCAGTGTGTATGTACTCAGGAATTAGTTAGCTTGTTTTGGGGTTGCATCTTGGGTGGGTCAGTAATTTAGCCTTGAGGGGAAGGGGGGGGACCTCAATAAAATTCAAATGTGTATGAATACACTCTGGCTTCCTGTTGAGGGAATTTCCTAGCAGGAATTTATTGAATTTATTACTATTAAAATATTTATTTCTAAATTTATGTTAAATAATTAAAGTTAATAAATGGACTGTATTTTAAGTGGACTATATTTTCTAAATAAATTTCCTGCCAGGTGTTACCCTATCCACATATTGGGGGTTTGTACTTTAATAATCTATTCCACCAGAGGTGGGTAACAAGACTACAAATGTTAGTTACTCTATAAATTAGTGAGTGAACAGTTAAGGCTTAGCCCCAAATTCGTGATGGCCTGATAAGAAGCCCTGGATTTCCATCATTTGCAGACAGGAGATCTTACCGGTAAACACTGTAATGGCGTCTTAAGAAACCTCATGGTACCACAGGTCATTTGCGTCCTCTCTGTTACGGTACCTGCCAGATAAGTGATCAGTAGTATGCTGTTATCAACACACGGAGTATATTTTATTTATTTATTTATTTATTTCTATATTATTTATTTATATACAAGAAGGTACATTTGGGGTTAAGAGAGAACATAGAAATGATGTTGATTTTACATTATTGTAAATCCACTAGCACGCATAGTGTTTCAGGCAAGTCCTTAAACTAACAGATAATTTTAAGTAGATAATTTACAGTTAAATTGGCAATTTTGTTTACAGGTACTTTACAGCTTTACTTTACAGGTACAGGTAATTTTAAGTAGATAATTTACAGTAAAATTGATGAAAAAATGTTTACAGGTACATTGTAAGAAATTATGACACAAATAAACAAAGATTAGATTAATACTCAATAATAACAATACACTATAATGAACAAGGATTACTAGGTACATTAGGATAAAATTTCAGGGTTATACATTGGTTCAATGTAGCACAATATGATGATCATTTCTGATCCTATATATATATATATATATATATATATATATATATATATATATATATATATATATATATATATATATATATATATATATATATATATATTTATATATATATATAATATATATATATATATATATTATATATATATATATATATATATATATATATTATATATATTATTATATATATATATATATATATATATATATATATATATATATATTTTCTAATTAAGATACTAGGTAGGTTAGGTAAGGTCAGTGTTTCTATAAAGCTTTTAAGGGAAACTATTATGTTAAGTATGTCACCTATGCACTTATAAAATAAGTCAATATTGACTATACGAATTTGCGAGGATGGGTTGCAAGACCCATAGTCTCGGAGAAGAAAATAAAGAGTACTCAGAGAAGACCTTGTGTATCCTCACTGAACACTTTGATATTTTCTTCTCCTACCACCCCTATTCTTTTGGTATGTGTGTATATTTATCTAACTTTATTTGAAGTTTTAAAATATAAAAAATAATATACTGTATATATATATATATATTATATATATATATATATATATATATATATATATATATATATGTATATATATATATATATTATATATATATATATATATATATATATATATATATATATGTCGTACCTAGTAGCCAGAACGCACTTCTCAGCCTACTATGCAAGGCCCGATTTGCCTAATAAGCGAAGTTTTCCTCAATTAATATATTTTCTCTAATTTTTTTCTTATGAAATGATAAAGATACCCATTTCATTATGTATGAGGTCAATTTTTGTTTATTGGAGTTAAAATTAACGTTGTTATATGACCGAACCTAACCAACCCTACCTAACCTAACCTAACCTATCTTTATATGTTAGGTTAGGTTAGGTAGCCAAAAAAGTTAGGTTAGGTTAGGTTACGTAGGTTAGGTAGTCGAAAAACAATTAATTTATGAAAACTTGGCTTATTAGGCAAATCGGGCCTTGCATAGTAGGCTGAGAAGTGCGTTCTGGCTACTAGGTACGACATATATATATATATATATATATATGTCGTACCTAGTAGCCAGAACTCAGTTTTTGGCCTACTATGCAAGGCCGATTTGCATAATAAGCCAAGTTTTCCTGAATTAATATATTTTCTCTAATTTTTTCTTATGAAATGATAAAGCTACCCATTTCATTATGTATGGGGTCAATTTTTTTTATTGAAGTTAAAATTAACGTAGATATATGACCGAACCTAACCAACCCCACCTAACCTAACCTAACCTATCTTTATAGGTTAGGTTTGGTTAGGTAGCCGAAAAAGTTAGGTTAGGTTAGGTTAGGTAGGTTAGGTAGTCGAAAAAACAATTAATTCATGAAAACTTGGCCTATTAGGCAAATCGGTCATTGCATAGTAGGCTGAGAAGTGCGTTCTGGCTACTAGGTACGACATATATATATATATATAGACAAGTGAGGGTACCACCTCTGGTGCCAATGTGGGGACCCATAGCCTCGGAGAAGAAAATAAAACGTATTCAGAGGAGACCTTGTGGTTTCTCACTGAACACTAATATTTTCTTCTCCTACCACCCCCATTCTTTTGTATGTACACATATATATTTGCTTTATTTGAACTGTGTTACAAAAAAGGAGTTACATATAGGTTACAAAGATGGTTATCATAGGTTGTCGAGTTATATATACATTGTTCGAGGAAATCTACAGCCTCTAGGAAGCGAACTTTTTTTTTGTGTCTTAATGTTCATTTTTTGTATACAATCAGATATGTAACTGTATAACCTTGCATAGTAAAGTGTACACTATATATATACAGTATATATATATATATATATATATATATATATATATATATATATATATATATATATATATATATATATATATACATATATATATATATGTCGTACCTAGTAGCCAGAACTCACTTTTTGGCCTACTATGCAAGGCCAGATTTGCCTAATAAGCCAAGTTTTCCTGAATTAATATATTTTCTCTAATTGTTTCTTATGAAATGATAAAGCTCCCCATTTCATTATGTATGAGGTAAATTTTTTTTATTGCAGTTAAAATTAACGTAGATATATGACCGAACCTAACCAACCCAACCTAACCTAACTTATCTTTATAGGTTAGGTTAGGTTAGGTAGCCAAAAAAGTTAGGTTAGGTAGGTTAAGTAGTCGAAAAACAATTAATTCATAAAAACTTGGCCTATTAGGCAAATTGGGCCTTGCATAGTAGGCTGAGAAGTGAGTTCTGGCTACTAGGTACGACATACATATACATATATATATATATATATATATATATATATATATATATATATATATATATATATATATATATATATATATATATATATTGGACAAATTACAGCACGGCAATACTGTACTTCACTATAAATGTATATAAATATATATACATATTTTTAATAAATATATAAATATATATATAATAATAAATATATATATAAATATATATATCATATATAAATAATAATATATAAATATATATACAGGTATATATATATTTTATATATGAAAATAAAGAAAATCACTTGGCCTATTAGGCAAATCGAGCCTTGACTAGTAGGCAAAGAAGTGTGTTCTGGCTACTAGGTACGACATATATTATATATACATATATATATATATATATTAGTATATTTTGGTAGCAGTCTTTCCTGTAGACATATATTATTAAATATGACCGAAAAAGTAAGATTGATAATTCTAACACGAATTTTCTCAATATTTCTTATGTTTCTTTTCACTGTTGATGGTAATTGAAAAATCAATTCTCCAAAATTCATTTTTATTTCTAGTCTGACGCGACACTTGAACGCGTTTCGTAATAACTTATTACATTTTCAAAGACTTTTAGTTTACACACACACAACTATAACCTGCAAACACTAAACAGAGTTCTTACTATGCTATGATTTAAACAGCTTTCATTTTTCATTTTATACCCGCATTTTGGGTGAGGTGATATGTTACAACAGTTTTGGATGAGGTGAACAAAACTTTCAACAGAGGACAGAACACGAAATATGGGTATTATTTGGGTAAATTGAAGGTAAGAATGGAAGTAACTGCAGAGGGCCTATTGGCCCATATTTCTTGATGCTTCTGTATTGGAGCGGAGTCTTGAAGTGGGTAGAATATAGTTGTGCATTAATTGACTGTTGATTGCTGGTGTTGACTTCTTGATGTATAGTGCCTCGCAGATGTCAAGCCGCCTGCTACTGCTGTATCTATCAATGATTTCTGTGTTGTTTGCTAATATTATAGCAAAGGCTCAAGGCTCGATTTGCCTAATAGGCCGAGTGATTTCCTTTATTTTCAGTAAATGGTTTCTTATTGGTTTATTTTAAATATTATTATTATATTATATTAAAACATAAATTATTGATTTAGTTATGTTAGTTTAGGTTAGGTTAAGATAGGTTAGGTTAGGTAGGGTTGGTTAGGTTCGGTCATGTATCTACGTTAGTTTTAACTCAAATTTAAAAAAAAATTGGCTCATACATATTGAAATGAATAGCTTTATCATTTCATAAGAAAAAAAATGAAAAATTTTGAAATTCTTGAAAATATATATATGCATAATTCTATACAACATACATATATGTTGTACCTAGTAGCCAGAACACAGTTCTTGACCTACTATGCAAGGCCCAATATGCCTAATAAGCCAAATTTTCAAGAATTTCAACATTTTTCATTTTTTTCTTATGAAATGATAAAGCTATGTTGTACCTAGTAGCCAGAACACAGTTCTTGGCCTACTATACAAGGCCCAATATGCCTAATAAGCCAATTTTCAAGAATTTCAATATATATATATATATATTTCATATATATATATATATATATATATATATATATATATATATATATATATATATATATATATATAGAGTTGGTGAATCTGAGGTCTACAAAGCAGCCCTTTCTTTTCCACCTGGGTCAGCAAGAGGCTTTACAGGGTTAAAACCTCAACACATCAAGCAAATGTTAAATCCTGCGGTTGGTGATGCTGCACAAGATGATCTTATCAAACTAACAAGGTTCGTCAACATGTGCCTGGCTGGTGATATACCTGAGGTCATCAGGCCTCTCTTTTTTGGTGCCTCCCTCTGTGCTCTCAAAAAGAAGGACGAAGGAATCAGGCCAATCGCTGTTGGCAACACTCTCCGATGCCTGATTGCCAAGGCTGCTACGAGGGTTGTCAGCCAGCAAGCGGCTGAATTGCTGAAACCAATCCAGCTAGGATTTGGAATCCCCCAAGGCTGTGAAGCGGCTGCCCATGCAGCACGAGCATACATCACCAACATTTCTGATGAAAATGCCCTGCTCAAACTGGACTTTAAGAATGCCTTCAACATGGTCAGAAGAGATGCAGTACTTTGTGCTGTACATCGCCATTTCCGACCCCTCTACCCGTTCATACTATCGTGCTACAGTGGTGAGTCAAAACTGCTCTTTGGTGAACATGAAATCAGATCATGTGAAGGTGTTCAGCAAGGTGATCCTCTTGCTCCCCTTCTTTTCTGCTTAGTCTTAAAAGAAATCACCGAAAGCTTGTCCAGCGAGTTCAACATCTGGTTTTTGGATGATGGCACTATAGCTGGCATCGTAGACGACCTCTTGGCAGATATCAGGAAAATAAGGGAGCAAGAAGTAAGCCTGGGTCTCGTCCTGAACCCTTCCAAGTGTGAAGTAGTCTCCTCCAACCCAGACATCGTAGCTAGAATAAGGTCTGCCTTGCCTGGAGCCCATGTCATTAGGGCCGAGAACAGCACCCTCCTTGGAGCCCCCCTCGGGTCTAATGCCATTGAGGAGATCCTTGACAAGAAAATCGCAGACCTTAGGAGGATGGAAGACAGAATAGGTGACATCGATGCCCACGATGCTTTTTATCTCCTCACCAAATGCCTATCCCTTCCGAGGCTAACCTACTTTCTGAGATGCACCCCATCTTACGACAACCGAAAGCTTGAAGAGTATGACCTCTTACTGAAGACCATGCTGGAAAAAGTTGTTAACCTCTCCCTCAACGAGTGCCAGTGGAAACAAGCCACTCTTCCTGTTAGGCTCGGTGGCTTGGGTTTCTGCACCGCCACCCAAATTGCTGTCCCAGCCTTCCTGTCTTTCTCCTCAGCATTAGATGACCTGGTTAAGGAAATTCTACCTGACACCCTCAGTGATGTAGCGGGGATACAGGACCCCCACTACACGGAATGCGACACGAAATGGGGTCCCATGGCAGACCCAGCACTTAGACCAGCCATGCCGAAAGCCAAGAAACAATCCAGTTGGGACAGCCCCATTGCAGACAAAGAAGCCACAGCTTTGCTGGAGGCAGCAACAAACCCCAGTGATCGTGCACGCCTCACAGCTGTGCTGGCTCCCCATGCAGGGGACTTCCTTTTGGCAGTCCCTATGTCTGCAACAGGCACACGTCTTGATCCGCAGGAGCTCCATATTGCAGTCGCTCTCCGTCTTGCTGCCCCTATCCACACTGTTCATAGGTTTATTTGCGGCAAGGCAGATGCTGACGAATATGGATTGCATGGCCTGCACTGTGGAAAATCTGGTGGTTGGCACACTAGATGCGACAAAGTCAACGACATCATTAAAGCAGAGGTCTTGCCTCTGCTCAGTGTCCAGCGGAGAGAGAGCCCCGCAACCTTCTGAACCGTGACTGTTAGCTTTGCCGGCCGACCAGACAGAATCACACTGCGTCCGTGGAAGGGTGGCAGACAGTTGGCATGGGACTATACTTGCGTATCCACCCTGGCAGCCACATACATCAACCTCTCTGCTGGCACAGCAGGAGCCACAGCGACACACAGAGAAAGAGACAAGTCAGCCAAGTACAGGCAATTAGATCATCGGTACAACTTCGTTCCAATAGGGTCTGAGACCCTAGGCCCATGGGGAGAGAGTGCAAGAAGGTTTCTTAAGGATCTTGGTTCCAAGCTCATTGACACCACAAGATACCCTAGAGCGGCAAGTTTTCTCTTTCAGCGCCTCAGTGTCGCAATCCAGAGGGGGAATGCTCGCTGCATCCTCGGTTCCTGCCCGACGTCGGAGGAGTTCGAGTAAAATCTACAGCCTCTAGGAAGCGAACTTTTTTTGTGTACTCTTAATGTTCATTTTTTGTATACAATCAGATATGTAATTGTATAACCTTGCTTAATAAAGTGTACACCATAAAAAAGGGGGGTGGTAGGAGAACCAAACACCCTTATGAATTCAGAGTTAAATGGCAAGTTTTTCCCTGAATGCTCTGTGTTCCCTTCTCTGAGGCTGTGGGTCCCTATAATTGCACCAGAGGTGGTACCCCATATATATATATATATATATATATATATATATATATATATATATATATATATATATATATATATATATACACAGTATATATATATTCAGTTTTCAGTTGCATATAGTCCTGGGCCTGAATGAAAAGTCACTTCTGGGGTGTGAGTTTTCAGTTGCATATAGTCCTGGGGACCATTCAGGCTTGTTCGCATTTGTATTCCTCACGTGTTGCCCAAAAAAAATGAGGTGATTTGATAAAATGCTATGCCCAAGATTACCATCCGAGTGCCGGCGGGGAAGTGGTTCAAGTAGCTTCGGCTATCACTTCCTTTTGTCCGGTCTAGATGGTCAAGTGGATTAAGGCGTCCAGTACATACCAGTTGCGTTGCTCCTGGCAGTATGGGTTCGAGTCACTTCTGGGGTGTGAGTTTTCAGTTGCATATAGTCCTGGGGACCATTCAGGCTTGTTCGCATTTGTATTCCTCACGTGTTGCCCAAAAAAAATGAGGTGATTTGATAAAATGCTATGCCCAAGATTACCATCCGAGTGCCGGCGGGGAAGTGGTTCAAGTAGCTTCGGCTATCACTTCCTTTTGTCCGGTCTAGATGGTCAAGTGGATTAAGGCGTCCAGTACATACCAGTTGCGTTGCTCCTGGCAGTATGGGTTCGAGTCACTTCTGGGGTGTGAGTTTTCAGTTGCATATAGTCCTGGGGACCATTCAGGCTTGTTCGCATTTGTGTTCCTCACGTGTTGCCCCAAAAAATGAGGTGATTTGATAAAATGCTATGCCCAAGATTACCATCCGAGTGCCGGCGGGGAAGTGGTTCAAATAGCTTCGGCTATCACTTCCTTTTGTCCGGTCGAGATGGTCAAGTGGATTAAGGCGTCCAGTACATACCAGTTGCGTTGCTCCTGGCAGTATGGGTTCGAGTCACTTCTGGGGTGTGAGTTTTCAGTTGCATGTAGTCCTGGGGACCATTCAGGCTTGTTCGCATTTGTGTTCCTCACGTGTTTCCCCAAAAAATGAGGTGATTTGATAAAATGCTATGCCCAAGATTACCATCCGAGTGCTGGCGGGGAAGTGGTTCAAATACCTTCGGCTATCACTTCCTTTTGTCTGGTCGAGATGGTCAAGTGGATTAAGGCGTCCAGTACATACCAGTTGCGTTGCTCCTGGCAGTATGGGTTCGAGTCACTTCTGGGGTGTGAGTTTTCAGTTATATATATATATATATATATATATATATATATATATATATATATATATATATATATATATATATATATATATACACAGTATATATAATTATACTAGCAGTAACCGGCCACGCGTTGCTGTGGCTCAGCAACCCATGTGCGTTGCTGAGCCACAGCATTCTTCCCTGTCCCCCCAGTCCTCCCCACCATTTCCCCCTCACCCATCTCCTCCCCACCATTTCCCCCTCACCTGTCCTTGGCCTCCCAACCATTCCCCACTCCACTGTCCCCTCATTCTCGCCACCATTCCCTACTCTTCCTTCCCACCATGCCCCACTTCCCTGTCCCTTTGTCCTCCTCACCATTCTCCATTCCCCCATCCCCTCTTCCCCACCATACCAAACTCCCCTGTCCTTCGTCCTTCCCCACCATTACCCCCTCTCTTGTCCCCTCGTCCTCCCCACCATCTCTCACTTCCGACCCCTCGTCATCCCCACAATTCCCCACTCCCTCGTCTGATGCCTTCGCAAATGGTCTGATGTTCCCATCAGAAAATTGGGAACATCAAGTGATCTGATGTTCCCATCACTGAAATATAAGAAAAACAGTTAAAAAATGAAATGAAAATACGAAAAATATAAAATAAACTATTCCTACAAAATGAACGATATAGTAAAGAACGCAGCTCAATTCCAACACAATTCACACAAAATAATTAAATCAAAATGAAAATACTGTAAATCAAAATCTATGAAAATTCACTTTATCAGTGCAATCAGAAACATTGAAATAGAATTATAACATATTTAATATAGCATGTGTGTTGTTCTTACATGCAACAGATGGTGTTGTTTTTCAAGAAAAGCATAGTTTTACCTGTCACAGGTGTGGCATCAATACTTATACTTACGAAATGAATGCTATGGTAAATAACACAGCTCATTTCCAACACATGTCACACAAAAGAATAAAGTAAAAAATAAAATAAATAAAAATCAATGAAAATAAAATTTATCAATGCAATCGGAAACATTGAAATGGAATTCATGACATATTTAGTATAGCGTGCATGTTGCTATTGTGTGCAACAAATGGAGCTGTTTTTCAAAAATGCATGTTTTTACCTGTCACAGGGGTGGCATCTATATAGTAGGTATATAAAAAGACGTGCCTATTTGAATGCAACATTGTGTCAAAATTTCAAAGCAATCGGTGAAGAACTTTCGGAGATTACAGCATGTGTTGCTCCTACGTCCAACAGATGGCGTTGTTCAAAAAAAAAAAAAATTTCCTGTCACTGGTGAGGCATGTATATAGTAGATATATAAAAAGACGCTCCTATTCGAATGCAACGTTGTGTCAAAATTTAAAAGCAATCTGTAAAGAGGTTTCAAAGATTTCCCCTCACATGAAAGATGCAGTTGTTTAGAAAAAGCATGTTTTTTACCATCACAGATGTGACATCTATATAGTATGTATATAAAAACCTGCTCGAATGCGAATGGAAGGTTGTGTGAAAATTTCAAAGCAATCAGTGAAGAACTTTCGGAGATTAGAGGTCATGCACTAACGAAGAGCGTTTATTTCCGTGTTGCTATATCCATTGTTCACTAATACCTGTGTTATTCTTTCAAACTCTCTACTCACATTGATCCATTCGGAGCAGTGGGTAAGCGCTTGATGAATATAAGCATTAAGAACACTGGCTTTGTATCTTTGGGGGCACTCACTTTTACCGTTCAGGCATAATCGTATGTTGGTAGGCTTAGTATATACATTGGTGCTTAAAGAGGTTCCTGTTTTTGTTATTAGTACATCCAAGAATGGTAGACTGTTATTTTCACTATTTTCATGTGTAAATCGGAGTACTGACTCTCTTTCTAGATGGCTTTTTAGATCAATTAGTAAGCCTGAGTCTTTTACTGTGACGAATATGTCATCTACGTAACGGCAATATACAGTTTGTTTTTGTCTGCTACTGAAGTCTCTGTCTTCGATGGTTCACATATAAAAATTAGCAAATAACACTCCTAAGGGGAAGCCCATTGCTACTCCGTCTATATGTAGATACATGTCTGCTTGTGGACTGATAAAAGGGGCTTCTTTTGTACATGCCTCGAGAAGACTCTTCAAGTGTGGTTCAGGTATGTCTATTTTGTGGGTGCTCTCGTCTCTGTATACTCTGTCCAGTATCATTTCTATGGTTGTGTCAACTGGGATGTTGGTAAATAGGGATTCGACGTCCAGGGAAGCAATGATTCCATCGGGCTGTGTAGTTTTGTTTAATTCTAGGAAATCTGCTGATGATTGTAGACTATAGTTGCTCGGAGTGTATGGCATTAGGAGTTCGTTAAGTCTTTTTGCCAAGTGATAGGTTGGAGTTGGTATTTGGCTGATTATTGGGCATAGTGGGTTACCTGGTTTGTGTGTCTTAACATTGCCATAGGCATATCCTAAGCCATAGTCACCTTGGAGTTTAGTGAAATGAACACTACCTTTCTTTGCGTTGATTGCAGTAATAGTTTTGTTCACTTTGCGTTCAAGGCCTTCCACAGGGTTCCTCATGATTCGTTGAAATTTGGTATCATCACTAAGAATGAGTTTGAAAGAATAACACAGGTGTTGGTGAACAACGAATATAGCAACACTGAAATAAACGCTGCTATAAGAAGACACTCGGACCAATGGTATAATCCTGAACCTAGAACAGAAACCACAATACCTCCAATAAAATTATATTACAAATCAACCATGCACAGTGAACATAAAAAAGAAGAAAGAATAATGAAAGAAATAATCCGTAAAGGAGTAAAATGCATTACTCCTAACCAAAACATAGACCAGATCATATTCTACTAAACCAAGAAGACTACAGACCTCCTTATCAAAAACAGCCCGAAGTCAACGGAGAACCCTGTACAGCAGTCAAGCGTTGTATACATGTACACCTGCCCCCCCATGAAGGATGTAACCTTCAATCTAAGTACATAGGTATGACGTTGACCAAGCTGACGAGGCGTTTGACCTGTCATCTTCAATCCGGTGCCCCCAGAAATCGCATGAGACAAGCTCATGACATCACCATAACAAGAGAAATGTTAAATAAAAACACTTGTATAATAGATAAAACCCCAGATGTAAGAAGATTACAAATTCTTGAAGCAATCCACATAAAAATAGAACAACTTGCCATAAATACTCAAATTACGGAACTATTCACTCTACCCACCATGAGAGTAAGAACAAGACCAGAACGTCAAAACGCCAACATAGAAGAAACTGCTCGACAAACAGCATCCACTACGCTTGATTAATCTTGGTATGTACCCTTTTTATCCTTAGCTTCTTTTCTCCTTCATGTCTACCCAATGTATATCCTTTTACACCTAATCCCATTGTTCGATCCATTTGTATTCACCTGACCTGCTATTAGTATAAAATATAATGTTCTGTACTGTAACATCACTTGAGAATGAACCATGTAGGTTCGAAACGTCGTGCGATTTTATAATAAGTGTAATATATTCTTCAGTTATTCAATTCTTTTTCTTCACCTAGAAAAGAACATGACTTTTGGTGAACTTCTCTTCCAGCTGAACCCTGATGCAAGAGATGCCCTAAATCAGAAAATAGTAAATACGGAATATGCTGTCATATTCAATGAGACATGCATAAAAGAAAACCTGCTGCCAGTATACATAGTGTGTGTATATATATAGTGTGTAAATCACGAAAATAAACACGTGATTAAAAATGTGACAGTGTCAGACCACGGAGGAAAATTGAAACAGGAATTTCCTTAAGTACTTTAGTATATTATTACATCTTCAGAAGGAGTCCACATAAAAGTAGAACAACCTACCATAAATACTCAAATTATGGAACTATTCAATATATATATATATATATATATATATATATATATATATATATATATATATATATATATATATATATATATATATGGCTTGCGTGTTCATGCAGCTTTCTCACACACACATATATATATATGGCTTGCGTGTTCATGCAGCTTTCTCACACACACATATATATATATGGCTTGCGTGTTCATGCAGCTTTCTCACACACACACACACACATATATATATATATATATATATATATATATATATATATATATATATATATATATATATGTCGTACCTAGTAGCCAGAACGCACTTCTCAGCCTACTATGCAAGGCCTGATTTGCCTAATAAGCCAAGTTTTCATGAATTAATAAATTTTCACAAATTTTTTTCTTATGAAATGATAAAGATACCCATTTCATTATGTATGAGGTCAATTTTATTTTAATGGAGTTAAAATTAACGTAGATATATAGCCGAACCTAACCAACCCTACCTAACCTAACCTAACCTATCTTTATAGGTTAGGTTAAGTTAGGTAGCCGAAAAAGTTAGGTTAGGATAGGTTAGGTAGGTTAGGTAGTCGAAAAATAATTAATTCATGAAAACTTGGCTTATTAGGCAAATCGGGCCTTGCATAGTAGGCTGAGAAGTACGTTCTGGCTACTAGGTACGACATATATATATATATATATATATATATATATATATATATATATATATATATATATATATACTGTATATATGTGTATATATATATATATGTCGTACCTAATAGCCAGAACGCACTTTTCAGCCTACTATGCAAGGCCTGATTTGCGTAATAAGCCAAGTTTTCATAAATTAATATATTTTCTCTAATTTTTTTCTTATGAAATGATAAAGCTACCCATTTCATAATGTATGAGGTCAATTTTTTTTATTGGAGTTAAAATTAACGTAGTTATATGACCGATCCTAACCAACCCTACCTAACCTAACCTAACCTATCTTTATAGGTTAGGTTAGGTTAGGTAGGCAAAAAAGTTAGGATAGGTTAGGTAGTCGAAAGACAATTAATTCATGAAAACTTGGCTTATTAGGCAAATCTGGCCTTGCATAGTAGGCTGAGAAGTGCGTTCTGGCTACTAGGTACGACATATATATATATATATATATATATATATATATATATATATATATATATATATATATATGTGAGAAAGCTGCATGAACGCGCAAGCCATATATCACTAAGAACTCTTTGACCCGGCCAGGATTAGACGATCAATGGTGCGGTGGTCATGGTACTGTGTACGTTTAGGGGTGATCCTGGACGGCATGGGTTCGAATCCTGGCCGGGTCAAAGAGTTCTTAGTGATATATATATAGATATATATATATATATATATATATATATATATATATATATATATATATATATATATATACTGTGTATATATATATATATATATATATATATATATATATATATATATATATATATATAATATATATATATATAATATACAGTGGCACCTCGACTTACGATAATTTCGAGTTACGATGTAAATTTGATAGAAAAATGCGACTCGACTTACGATAGTGTCGTTGACTAATGATATTTGTTGGTACACGTTTGGGTCGACCGAGCGCATGGTTCCTGGTCACGCGGACGGACCTGCCTCAGTTTACTAAAGCCGCCCGCTTAGTGATGATCACGCCTATAAGAAATTCCTTTTTTGTGATGATTTTTTGCTTTTTGAACATAAAACTGATTACTGTATTATATATCACTCCATGGGAGTGATAAGGGAGCCGGTTGGCCGAGCGGACAGCACGCTGGACTTGTGATCCTGTGGTCCTGGGTTCGATCCCAGGCGCCGGCAAGAAACATTGGGCAGAGTTTCTTTCACCCTATGCCCCTGTTACCTAGCAGTAAAATAGGTACCTGGGTGTTAGTCAGCTGTCACGGGCTGCTTCCTGGAGGTGGAGGCCTGGTCGAGGACTGGGCTGCGGGGACACTAAAAAGCCCCGAAATCATCTCAAGATAACCTCAAGATGGGTCCCAAGAAAGTGGTACGGTTCACCCTAAGAAAATAGTTGTGAGTAGAGGCCGTAGAGGATGTTCCTTCCTCGTTAAGAAAATGTGTGAAGTATGGGAAGAACTGCAAAATTTTGTTGAGAAAACTCTCCCAGATGAAGCTGTAGCAGGCCATTGCACTGACCTTTAAATGACAATGTGATGTCTTACTACAGACAAGTGTTAAAATGTAGGGAAAAATAAGTGTCTTTAGACAGACAAGCAAGCAGTAAGCCACAAGCAGGTCCTAGTGGTATGCAAGCAAAACATGCCGGAGAGTGTATCCCAGAGAAGTCATCACTGCCTGATGTTATAATGGAAGGAGACTCCACTTCCAAACAGTAACACCTCTCCTTTTCCCCCCTCATCACCATCTTCCATATGCCATCAAGAGTCCTCCATAAAGGTAAGATAAAACATATGTACTGTATTGTAGTTAGAAAAAAAATGTATTTAGTATAAAATGTATTGTAAGATAATATTTTGGAGGGTGGGAACAGACTAA
>WNGS01076785.1:6361-45787 GCA_020271785.1 Procambarus virginalis | reverse complement strand
TTCTTTCCACATACAGTAATTTTATGTGCTGGGGAGGTAATAAATAACCAAGAGAATCTATGAGAACAGATCTAGGGAAATTTCAACCAAAAAGAAAGAAATGAATGGGATATGATCACATCATACAAGATACTAAGGGGAATAANCCCCCCCAGGTCAGCACAAACAATATGATCCCTCCCCCCCCCCCAGGTCAGCACAAACAATATGATCCCCCCAGGTCAGCACAAACAATATGATCCCCCAGGTCAGCACAGACAATATGATCCCCCCAGGTCAGCACAAACAATATGATCCCCCCAGGTCAGCACAAACAATATGATCCTCCCCCCAGGTCAGCACAAACAATATGATCCCCCCAGGTCAGCACAAACAATATGATCCCCCCAGGTCAGCACAAACAATATGATCCCCCCCCAGGTCAGCACAAACAATATGATCCCTCCCCCCCCAGGTCAGCACAAACAATATGATCCCTCCCCCCAGGTCAGCACAAGCAATATGATCCCCCAGGTCAGCACAAACAATATGATCCCCCCAGGTCAGCACAGACAATATGATCCCCCCAGGTCAGCACAAACAATATGATCCCCCCAGGTCAGCACATACAATATGATCCCCCAGGTCAGCACAAACAATATGATCCCCCCAGGTCAGCACAAACAATATGATCCCCCCAGGTCAGCACAGACAATATGATCCCCCCAGGTCAGCACAAACAATATGATCCCCCCAGGTCAGCACATACAATATGATCCCCCCAGGTCAGCACATACAATATGATCCCCCCAGGTCAGCACAGACAATATGATTCCCCCAGGTCAGCACATACAATATGATCCCCCAGGTCAGCACATACAATATGATCCCCCCAGGTCAGCACAGACAATATGATTCCCCCAGGTCAGCACAGACAATATGATCCCCCAGGTCAGCACATACAATATGATCCCCCCAGGTCAGCACAGACAATATGATTCCCCAGGTCAGCACAGACAATATGATCCCCCAGGTCAGCACATACAATATGATCCCCCCAGGTCAGCACATACAATATGATCCCCCCAGGTCAGCACAGACAATATGATCCCCCAGGTCAGCACATACAATATGATCCCCCCAGGTCAGCACAGACAATATGATTCCCCCAGGTCAGCACAGACAATATGATCCCCCAGGTCAGCACAAACAATATGATCCCCCCAGGTCAGCACAGACAATATGATCCCCCCAGGTCAGCACAGACAATATGATCCCCCCAGGTCAGCACAGACAATATGATCCCCCCAGGTCAGCACAGACAATATGATCCCCCCAGGTCAGCACAGACAATATGATCCCCCCATGTCAGCACAAACAATATGATCCCCCACAGGTCAGCACAAACAATATGATCCCTCCCCCCCCCCCAGGTCAGCACAAACAATATGACCCCCCCCCCAGGTAAGAAACAAGACAATGCTCCTCCAATAATGGCTGTCTTACAAAAAAAAACAAAAAAATTAAAATGTTTATTTAGGTAAGGTACATACATAAAAGTGATTGTACAGAGTGATGGAGTTATAGAAAGAACTAGTACATACAATGCCTAAAGCCACTATTACGCAAAGCGTTTCGGGCATGAAAAACTTAAATGACTAAGGCTTAAGACTAATTGAGCATAAGGAATAAAATGAGTTGAGAAAAAATAACAGTTAAGAAGGGGGTAACATGGCTGAAAAAGCAGCACAAATGCAATTCGGTCGACAAAACAGCGTCATTAAAAACAAAAACAGACATTGGTTGACAATAGAGGGGTAAGGCAGGTTACAGGGAATTTATTAGGTAGTGCTTCGTTTTTCTCTTAAACTGGTTGAGAGAGGTACAGTCTTTAACATGGTTAGGGAGGTCATTCCACATTCTGGGTCCCTTGATTTGTAAAGCATTTCTAGTTTGATTAAGTCGTACTCTTGGAATATCAAAACTGTATTTATTTCTGGTGTGGTGCTCATGGGTTCTGTTACAACCTTCAATGAAGCTTTTGGGGTCAGGATTGGCATTACAGTTCAGCGTTTTATATATGTATAATACACATGAGAGAATGTGCAGTGACTTAATATCTAACATATTCAGAGATTTGAGTAGGGTTACCGAGTGATGTCTGGGGCCAGAGTTAGATATTGTCCTAATAGCAGCTTTGTGTTGAGTAATTAGAGGACGTAAATGATTTTGGGTAGTAGAACCCCAAGCACAAATACCATAGTTGAGATATGGATAGATGAGGGAGTAATAGAGAGTCACCAGGGCAGGTCGGGGTACATAATATCTGATCTTAGAAAGAATGCCAACAGTTTTTGAAACTTTTTAGATATATTTAGAATGTGTCCCCGGAAATTCAGCTTGTGGTCAATGAGATCGCCAAGGAATTTGCCATCTAATTTGTTACAAATTTGGGTATTGTTTATTTTGAGATTTATATGATTAGAGGATTTATTGCCAAACAATATAAAAAGTTTTGTCAATGTTAAGGGTGAGTTTGTTAGCAGTTAGCCAAAGATGGACTTTCTCTAGCTCAGTATTCACTGTGGCATTTAGAGCAAGGGGGTCAGGACTGGAGTAAATGAAGGTTGTGTCGTCAGCAAACAGAATTGGTTTGAGGTGTTGGGAGGCATTAGGAAGGTCATTAATGTAGATGAGAAAGAGGAGAGGGCCAAGTATGCTGCCCTGAGGAACACCAATGTTGATGGGTAGGGTGGGAGAAATTGAATTATTCACAGAAACATACTGGAGGCTGTCAGTAAGGTAGGATTTGAGGTATTGCAGGGAGTGTCCTCTGACTCCATAATGATGTAATTTAAGTGGAAGGCTTTGGTGGTTGACAGTGTCAAAAGCCTTACGCAGGTCCACAAATAACCCAACAGGGAACTCATTTTTATCATGAGCTGTATGAATCAAGTTAATCATACTAATAAGTGCATCATTAGTGCTTTTTTTGGGGTCTGAAGCCATATTGACAAGAGCTAAGTATATTGTGTTTGGCTAGATAAGAGTAAAGCTGCTTGTAGATTAATTTCTCAAATATTTTTGACAAGTTAGGCAGGATTGATATAGGTCTGTAGTTGTTAACATCAGTGAGATCACCACATTTGTGGACAGGGGGTTACTCTCGCTTTTTTTAGAATATCTGGAAAGGTTTGGAGTTCAAGTGACTTGTTGAAGAGCAATGCAATTGCAGGGGCTAGAGATCTGGAGGCTTTTTTGTAAATTAATGTTGGTATTTACTCAAGGGCACTAGACTTGGTTTTAAGGGAAATGATTATCTCATTGACGTCAGTGTTATCTTACCTTACCCGTGTCAGGTCAGTGTCAGTTACCTTACCCGACATAGGCTACAAAAGGTGTTATTCACCTAGGGCATCAGAGCACACAACCTTCCCCCCCCCCCTCCTCACTCTACACAATACCTCCCACCACTGACGGCAGGCAGCTGGCCCAACCCAACACGTCAACTACCAACTTATAACAACACGCTATACCCTCTCGGGGTACTCATACCAAAAAAAAATAAAAAAAATAAAAACTTAACTAAACCTGAATAAAGAATTTCAGAAAGTGGAACATATGCTGATGTTCTTTGCATATAAAAATAATACCACATATAATAATAAACGTCGGCAGTCACATATATATAACATAACAGTGTTACACAAGACATTTTAAAGAATTAGTCTGGATTAATATCCTCTAATTTCAGTATTTTAAACATTTCGATGAGATCAGGCGTGTCAAGTGCGGGTTTTGTGACTGATAATACAATATGTGTTTATTGTGTGGGTGGGGCGGGGTTCTGGGCCTCCCTCCCTTACGGTGGGGGGTGCTCCGCTGGACCTCCCTTGCGGCGGGGGGTGCTCCGCTGGACCTCCCTTGCGGTGGTGGGTGCTCCGCCGGACCTCCCTTGCGGTGGTGGGTGCTCCGCTGGACCTCCCTTGCGGTGGTGGGTGCTCCGCCGGACCTCCCTTGCGGTGGGGGGTGCTCCGCCGGACCTCCCTTGCGGTGGGGGGTGCTCCGCCGGACCTCCCTTGCGGCGGGGGTGCTCCGCTGGACCTCCCTTGCGGCGGGGGTACTCCGCTGGACCTCCCTTGCGGTGGGGGGTGCTACGCTGGACCTCCCTTGCGGTGGGGGGTGCTCCGCTGGACCTCCCTTACGGTGGGGGTGCTCCGCTGGACCTCCCTTGTGGTGGGGGGTGCTCCGCTGGACCTCCCTTGCGGTGGGGGGTGCTCCGCCGGACCTCCCTTGCGGCGGGGGGTGCTCCGCTGGACCTCCCTTGCGGCGGGGGGTACTCCGCTGGACCTCCCTTGTGGTGGGGGGTGCTCCGCTGGACCTCCCTTGCGGTGGGGGTGCTCCGCTGGACCTCCCTTGCGGTGGTGGGTGCTCCGCCGGACCTCCCTTGTGGTGGGGGGTGCTCCGCCGGACCTCCCTTGTGGTGGGGGGTGCTCCGCCGGACCTCCCTTGTGGTGGGGGGTGCTCCGCCGGACCTCCATTGTGGTGGGGGGTGCTCCGCCGGACCTCCCTTGCGGTGGGGGGTGCTCCGCTGGACCTCCCTTGCGGTGGGGGTGCTCCGCTGGACCTCCCTTGCGGTGGGGGTGCTCCGCTGGACCTCCCTTGCGGTGGGGGGTGCTCCGCTGGACCTCCCTTGCGGTGGGGGTGCTCCGCTGGACCTCCCTTGCGGTGGGGGGTGCTCCGCTGGACCTCCCTTGCGGTGGGGGTGCTCCGCTGGACCTCCCTTGCGGTGGGGGGTGCTCCGCTGGACCTCCCATGCGGTGGGGGGTGCTCTGCTGGACCTCCCATGCGGTGGGGGGTGCTCCGCTGGACCTCCCTTGCGGTGGGGGTGCTCCGCTGGACCTCCCTTGCGGTGGGGGGTGCTCCGCTGGACCTCCCTTGCGGTGGGGGGTGCTCCGCTGGACCTCCCTTGCGGTGGGGGTGCTCCGCTGGACCTCCCTTGCGGTGGGGGGTGCTCCGCTGGACCTCCCATGCGGTGGGGGGTGCTCCGCTGGACCTCCCTTGCGGTGGGGGGTGCTCCGCTGGACCTCCCTTGCGGTGGGGGTGCTCCGCTGGACCTCCCTTGCGGTGGGGGTGCTCCGCCGGACCTCCCTTGTGGTGGGGGGTGCTCCGCCGGACCTCCCTTGTGGTGGGGGGTGCTCCGCCGGACCTCCCTTGTGGTGGGGGGTGCTCCGCCGGACCTCCCTTGCGGTGGGGGTGCTCCGCTGGACCTCCCTTGCGGTGGGGGTGCTCCGCTGGACCTCCCTTGCGGTGGGGGTGCTCCGCTGGACCTCCCTTGCGGTGGGGGTGCTCCGCTGGACCTCCTTTGCGGTGGGGGGTGCTCCGCTGGACCTCCCTTGCGGTGGGGGTGCTCCGCTGGACCTCCCATGCGGTGGGGGGTGCTCTGCTGGACCTCCCTTGCGGTGGGGGTGCTCCGCTGGACCTCCCATGCGGTGGGGGGTGCTCCGCTGGACCTCCCTTGCGGTGGGGGGTGCTCCGCTGGACCTCCCTTGCGGTGGGGGGTGCTCCGCTGGACCTCCCTTGCGGTGGGGGTGCTCCGCTGGACCTCCCTTGCGGTGGGGGGTGCTCCGCCGGACCTCCCATGCGGTGGGGGGTGCTCCGCCGGACCTCCCATGCGGTGGGGGGTGCTCCGCTGGACCTCCCATGCGGTGGGGGGTGCTCCGCTGGACCTCCCATGCGGTGGGGGTGCTCCGCTGGACCTCCCATGCGGCGGGGGTGCTCTGCAGGAACCCCCTTGTGATGGGGGGGTGCTCTGCCGTGTAACACCCATGACCCCCCCCCCCTAGAGTTCTCAACCAGGGAAGTCTGCTCCAAGAGGTCAGCCCAGATGACCTCCGGTTTTCTTGTATGTTGATTAAAAATTCCTGGGTTAGTCTTATTCAGCATAGTTTCAAGTATGTAATATTTCATGATACTCTTGTCAACAGGGTAAGGGAGTAGACCCCAGATCCTCATGTGTAAACATGCTAGGATTTCCCCCTTTTAGACAGGTCAGAGGTCAGCCACACACGAAATTAATAAGTCCTCTCTTGAGGACTTATTAATTTCTCTCTTGAAACAGTGTATGTTTAATGTCAAACAAGTGGGGAGAATTCTTGAGTGTTTGTGCACGTGTAGCCAACCTCTTCTTGGTGTAGGGTGTAGGTAGCAACAGTAAATCTTCCCCTCCCCCCCTATGTGAGGTGTATATAGAGGGCCTGTAGACCCAGGAAAAGAGAGAGTGATCAGGACATCCCCAGCCAGGGGGAGAGACAGTGTCCACCGAACGGAGAGACAGAGGTCTTAATTAAGGTAATGTGTGTGATCTCTGCAATTTTGTTCCATGTCTAAATTTCTTAACTTGTTGCCAGTGTTAGAGTAGGTTTTATTGTGGTGTTTAGTATAATTTGGTATCTCAATAAACTCATGTTAAATTTTCCGTCTGTGTCACTTGTTGAATCCTCTTAGAATCTTTTGGTTATCGTGGCTGACAACCGTCCCATAATTAATGACAGTTATAGAAAGTACTCTCCAAGCCAAGCAATGTTTCTTGCCTCGTTGCTTGATTAGTCTCAGTGGACAAAGGCAGGATGGTGGCAGCGTATTTAATCCTGTGTAGCATTTCCTTGTTGACAGTGAACCTTTGGTCCCGGTGTAACCATCATATGTCAGCTCATATTACAAGTGTTCAATAACAGTGTTACCAAGTGCAACTGATAGGAAGTGTTACTCAGGATAAGAAGTGTGTACATTTATTAGTTTAGTATTCATTATAGAAGCTCACAGTGGTGACTTTTTTACCCGGTTTTACATTGGGTTATCGTACCCAATGTTACAATGTTGGCAGTAGTGGTGGTCAATGTTACAGCCGGAACCCCCCACCGCACTGATATGTTCCACTCCTGGCAGTAGACGTAGTTGCATACCTTAGTTAATATACACTAACTCATCTAACACTTATACAAGCCAGTGTTTAAGGCTTAGATTCCCTGTGCACAAATATGGCTCGTGTGCTGCACGTGTGTAAGTACATGCAGATCTTCTAAGCTTATCTTTAAATTGTACTTGGTAATAATTCAGAATTTACCTGTAACTATATTTTATTAGTAACTATTATGTAGTTACTATATAAGTTACTATGTAAAGTTAGTTTAGTTATTACTTAATTGTTACTATATTTTATTAGTAACTATTATGAAGTTACTATATAAGTTACTATGTAAAGTTACTTTAGTTATTACTTAATTGTTACTATATTTGTATATGTAACTATATATATACTTAAGAATTGTTTACTTGTAACTTATTGTAAGTTACTTTATTTACTATATAATAGTTACCATATTAGTATATGTAGCTATATATACTTAAGAATTTATTACTTGTAACTTTAAAGTTATTATTAAAATAAGTCCCCCATTCTAAGGCGTGTTTCCTTCAAGCACAGAAAAATACAATGTGTGTGTTTTATATTATTGTATTTATTAATGGTGGCATTGTGTTGGCAGGTGTGGGGGTGGCTACATGTTGGAGTATGTGGCAGTGGACCAGTACCCAGAAGCACTCCACCACAACCATGCCCCCAACCACTACCCCGACCATAACCACGTCTCAAGCCCCCGCAACACGCTATACCCCCAGCACCAACACTATCAGCTGCAGCAGCACTTCCACCAACAACAGCACCTCCACCACGAGCCGAGGCAGCACCGCCACTCCAGTGGGTCACAGGAGGAGCGTAGTGACTCCCCGGTATGGGCTGCCTCAGCTCCGCCCATGACACCGACTCCTCCTACATGTGGGCGTGGGGGCGGCGGTGAACGCTCTCTCTCACATCTTCCCCGCGAGGTGTGGTGGGGTGATGGGGTTACTGGGGGCGGCACTCTGCCCCGTTCTACGCAAAAGATGAGTGCCAACCTCCCATGGGCTGCCCACCAACATGGGAGGGGCATGTCGCTGTCTATGGACGCCTCCATGGAGGGACTCACACTGTCCAGAGGCACCTCTATGGAAGAAATGACACTACACAGAGGCGCCTCCATGGAGGGAGTCACGCTATCCAGAGGCGCCTCTATGGAGGGAGTCACGCTATCTAGAGGCGCCTCCATGGAGGGAGTCACGCTATCCAGAGGTGCCTCTATGGAGGGAGTCACGCTATCTAGAGGCGCCTCTATGGAAGGAATCACGCAATCCAGAGGCGCCTCTATGGAGGATGTCACGCTATCCAGAGGCGCCTCTATGGAAGGACTCACACTACCCAGAGGCATCTCCATGGAGGGAGTCACTCTGCCGGCGAAGGAGGTCTGGAGGTACAACTCCCTACCTCGAGGTAGGGGGGCACGCCACTATGGCACTTCTCCAGGCCTGGGTCTGCTGGCCACAGCTGGGGGAGGGTCGTGCCCTGCCTGCTGCACCTACTGCGACTCCTGCTGCTGTTGCTGCTGCTGCTGGCCTGATGACAATGAAGCAGCAGACAACCCCAAGGCTTCCATGCTCTGCAGCCAAATCCACAAAGTTGCCATGTCCGTGCCTGCAATACCAGCAGCCAACAGCACTTCCTTCTGCCTGCCCGTGGCCACTCCTCAGAGCCATGCCTCACCCACACGCCTCACCTGCACCTCCCCAACCCTACCCCAGCCGTGCTACCACCCCAAATGCTACCAACACCCACAGCGCCACCGTCAGCAGCTTCAGCAAGCGGGAGAAAGCAGAGAGGACAGGAACCATACCGTCAAGGGTTCTTACCCACAAGAACCCCATAACAACGGCAGTGCCGGGCCTCTCTCTCCGCACCACCACTACCACCATCCACTGCGACGCACCACACCAGTGTGACCACCGCTCCCACCACCAATACCAACAGTTCGCCCCCGTGTCCCAAGTCCGCCACCACAACTCTGTGTTCAGTGTTATGACCTCGCGGATAATACCTACGTGTGTAGATAATACTGATTATTAACCTTATGTAATGTAGCGTGTTAATATATAACACTTAGCACTCTCATGTAGCGTTAGGTTGATTATACCAATACCGAGACGGTAATCCTAGTGATAAAAGCTTCCACCACTGATCAATTATTTAGATTTGCTAAATTCAATTTTCTGTTGTGATACAACAGATGAGTCTGTGCATACACTCCTAAGGTGAGAGTTGATAATCACCTTCCTTGGACTGCCTATAAATATACCTTAGATGATAATATTTACACTAACTGTTCCTTCATCATACTACTACTATGTAGAGAGAGGCACTCACATGTGTCACTTAATAAGGTGAGCAGCCATTTATAAATTATCACTGCTAGGCTTAGACTTGGCTACAAATACCTCTTAGAGTTACATGTAGCCTAATATATCCCGGAGGTATAGCAGCAGGTATTGATGTAACCCAAGTAAACTTTATAACAAAATATTCACGCAATCTACGAGTACGTCACCATATACCTCAATATGGAAAAATAATCCAAGAATTTAGTGACAGTTCTATAATTAATCTTCAAGAACTGTTCATGTGTGAAAGCCGCCATCTTCAGTGGCCTAGACGGGGACCGGAATCTGTCAAAGATGCCCCATTATTCCCGGAGATTGTTTCTAGTTGAATTTTGAACAAGAGCATTGTATTAATATTTATGACGTCTGGGGATAGGCTGTTCCTAAGCCTGCCTATTGTAGATAGTTCTCATCATGTAAGCTCGCACTGCCTCTCAGTTTCTTACTTGCTTATATCATGACCATATTCTGTAACATTAACTACAGTCCTATAATTAGGCTAATATCTTGTAAGTTGACCATATATCTGAGGGAAGAGTAACTTGTAACTAGTTCACCATCAATGTAAATTGCTTAGCTTAAACAATATATTGGGGTCCAGTTGCTTAACCCATTGTGGATGTGAACCTTTCTTCCCACCGCCCACAGGATGGCTGGAATCGAGCTCCACAATAAACTAACTAAACTGTAATGAGGAAAACACGGTGTGACTGACGGTCGCGTTCGGCTACTTGTCATTTGCACTAACAGGGATCCTTCCCTAATGGAATGTGACCAAAAAAGCAAAGTGTTACAGACATCTGTGACCAACACGACTATGGATGTCAGGTACACCTGCCGGGGTCGGACGGACCAAAACGTCATCGTTGGTTCCCATTCTGGTGTGTGTGTGGTTTGGTTACCATATCTTCACTCTCGTTATTGTGATTCATCGTCTGCTTATATATAAACTCGCATGATTAATTTTTTTATAACATTAACCGAATGAATTGTGACTCATTTCCAGCAGGCATATCGACTATGCTATCAACAGTACCGAAATAATAGGTTAATTATATCGTATTACTATAATTTTTATACCCGGCCAGGGTATTTTTTTTTTTTGAAGCTTCGGAACCGCCATCTTTAATAAACAAAAACAATATTGGAACCTTGCCCAAGAAGCCGTCAAAATACGGTTGACATTTTGTAACCAATGATCCCATGTAGAGGTGGGAGCAATTACTTGTCTTTCTTTATGGTTCCCCCATAGGACACAAGAAGCCTGTACGGCTTCTCGAGGTCCCTCTAGTCCAGCAGTTTTCAACCTTCTTACACTTATGGATCCCTTGAAATAACTTTCATATCTCGAGGAACCACTGCATAAAAATTATTATACAATATCTATATTTATTAATCTCAAAAATATATATTTATTAATCTCGTTAATATATATTTATTAATCTCAAAAATATATATTTATTAATCTCAAAAATATATATTTATTAATCATAAAAAATAAACCATATCTATAAACAAAAAATAAACTTTAACAATGTTGAAAAAATCAAAAGTTAAATCAAGACAATGGTATTTTTTAAACTAATTAGGATAATTAAATTTGCTTATGTGAGACCTGCGCTTGTCTTTTGGTACACAAATATTTCATTCGGAGTCGAACTTCATATAACAACACACGGATTTAATTTTCAAGTGAAAGGAGACAATTTCTGTCTGAATTTCATATGATTAGCATTAGTTTATTTATCACTATCTCTTGCAGAACCACTTATAACCTCCTTAGGAACCCCTTATGACCTTTTGCGGAACTCCCTTGTGACCTGTGGAACCCTTTGTAACCTCCTATGGAACCGCTTGTGACCTCTTGCGAAACCCCGGTTGAGAAACGCTGCATGCAGTCTAGGCCAACTATATTATACAGGCTTTCCACGGAATGGAACCCAAAAAAATTTCCTAACTCCCAGGTACCTATAAATACTTCCAGATACACAGACGCTTTAGGTGAAAGAAAACGTTGCCCAAGGTGTCTGTCCGGTCCGGGAATCGAACACAGGATGGTCTGTTGTGACCTGAGCAACACCGGCAATAACTGAAGAACGAGTCAGACAAGGCTATAGTATTTCCTGAGATCACAACAGCAATAATAATAATAACAACAATGTTCTCTGATAGCAATAATAGAAGCAAAACATGGCAAAGTATTTGACACAAAAATATTAAACCTTCGACGCCATACTTAAATTACTTAATGACCGGTAAAACAAATAGCTAAGTGCAAGAGACAAAATTTATTTCCAAGGTTAATATATACGCTTGGTGAATTACTATTGTAACAGAAAATAACAATAAAAGCGAGCACCTGTAGACGCTACGCACAAATAATTCCAACATTGCCTAATAAACACAATTTTTAACAACTTTATCAAACAAAATTTTATTTCATCCTTCAAATTTCTCCTTTAGGTAGCGGAATAGAGGAGGCGACGTGCTTGTGTGCTTATAATGCTTTGTACAAAGAGGTACCGTTCATTTGGAGCGTAGTCAACAAGTGCAATACACTGACATAAGAAGCCGTGGAAGCCACCTCCATCCACAACTTCAAAGCCAGATTCAACAAAGAATTCGAATGTCACTAGTTAAATTATAACGCAACCATACAAGGCTAGTATTTACAGATATGTAAGTACTGTACCAACAGTAGCAGCAACTTGGCCAACAACCATGCAGTCCTTCTAAGCTCACAAACTGTTAAATAAATTTACTATGAAAGTTGACTCGGTCAATTCTCATAGCAGGACAGGTTGAGGGTCACACGACTAACAACACTGCAAACCAGACATTACACGGCGGATCTCAACGAAACGTTCAAAATACTGAACAATTTGGATGATGTCGATTCAGATAACTTCTTCTAATGGTCAGATGCAACACAAACAAGGAGCAACGGGTTCAAGCTCAACAAGCCACAATGTAGGATTGGAAACAGGAGGTGTTTTTTTCACCCACATGTTTATAAACCCATGGAACCGCCTATCTGCTAAAGCCGTAAATGCCAAAACTCTGCTGAACATTCAGGTAATGTAAACAAAGCCGCCATGATTAAACAAAGATTTACTCACAGGTTTTGTAAGAGGTTGCATACCATGTTCGATGAATCCTGGCCACCCCTTACCACATAATTATTCCTCCGGAAAGGAACGTCAACAACAATTAAATTTTAACACCATCAAATAAGGAGGATAGAAACACCCTAAGCTACTCCATCCTTTTGAGATGTATCTTGTCTCAATAAACATACTTGAAACATCAAACATTCGTATAATATGCATTGGGAAGGCCAATACACGGTAACTCTGTATATAATAACATATTACAGTAATCATAACTTCCGGGAAAATAGAAAACTATGCCTAAAACACAAATAAACTCACGTAATACATCAGAGTCACTTGGACACCATCGGCGCTGGGTACACCGCGGGCAGGTGTTCCTCACTGGCCGCAAGGGGGCGGCGGGCCAGCCACCTGTGCCAGATATTCCATCGTGTGAATTTAAATTCTCAGCCTCTCATGTTTAATGCATTTAAAGTCAACTGATATTAATTCAACCACACAGGTATCACGCCTCACATCCCCCTTCAAGGAAAGGTGGAGCCCCTGCACAGGGTTCACCCCTTTGCAAACTCTTGAGTTGTGGCAACATTTGTGCTGGTTCAAATATCTAGCAGTTCTACGACACTGACTGGCTCAGTTTATTAAGCTAACTGAACATAAATTTATATTATAACCTGAATAAATATTTTAATGAGATCAATATACATAAATAAGTAATAAACCCGCTCACACCCTAATAATAACTCATCACATAAATTACGAAGCCACAGATTAAACACACTAACTTAATCAGAAACCAATTAAAAGTTCGATAGGAATTAAAAGTATAATCTGTTTCTATCTTTCACCACAGCACAGCCGAAGGATATAGCTCTCAGTATGGTTGGCCACACGATGCTATAGCATTTTCCATAACCACTCAAAGGATGAGTAACTAATGTATAATGAATGAATTAACTAACACCAGGCTATTATGGTGTGAATAATGGTACATAAACTAACACCAGGCTATTATGGTGTGAATAATGGTGTACATAAACTAACACCAGGCTATTATGGTGTGAATAATAGTACATAAACTAACACCAGGCTACTGTAGTGTGAATAATGGTACATAAACTAACACCAGGCTACTATTGTGTGAATAATGGTACATGAACTAACACCAGGCTATTATAGTGTGAATAATGGTACATAAACTAACACCAGGCTACTGTAGTGTGAATATTGGAATATAAACTAACACCAGGCTACTATAGTGTGAATAATGGTACATAAACTAACACCAGGCTACTGTAGTGTGAATATTGGTATATAAACTAACACCAGGCTACTATAGTGTGAATAATGGTACATAAACTAACACCAGGTTATTATGGTGTGAATAATGGTACATAAACTAACACCAGGCTACTGTAGTGTGAATAATGGTACATAAACTAACACCAGGCTACTGTAGTGTGAATAATGGAACATAAACTAACACCAGGCTACTATAGAGTGAATAATGGTACATGAACAAACACCAGGCAACTATTGTGTAAATAATGGTACATAAGCTAACACCAGGCTATTATGGTGTGAATAATGGTACATAAACTAACACCAGGCTATTATGGTGTGAATAATAGTACATAAACTAACACCAGGTTATTATGGTGTGAATAATGGTACATAAACTAACACCAAGCTATTATGGTGTGAATAATGGTACATAAACTAACACCAGGTTATTATGGTGTGAATAATGGCACATAAACTAACACCAGGCTATTATGGTGTGAATAATAGTACATAAACTAACACCAGGTTATTATGGTGTGAATAATGGTACATAAACTAACACCAGGCTATTATGGTGTGAATAATGGTACATAAACTAACACCAGGCTACTGTAGTGTGAATAATGGTACATAAACTAACAGCAGGCTACTATAGTGTGAATAATGGTACATAAACTAACACCAGGCTATTATGGTGTGAATAATGGTACATAAATTAACTCCAGGATACTGGAGTGTGAATAATGGTACATAAACTAACACCAGGCTACTGTAGTGTGAATAATGGTACATAAACTAACACCAGGTTATTATGGTGTGAATAATGGTACATAAACTAACACAAGGCTACTGGAGTGTGAATAATGGTACATAAACTAACACCAGGCTATTATGGTGTGAATAATGGTACATGAACTAACACCAGGCTATTATGGTGTGAATAATGGTACATAAACTAACACCAGGCTAATATAGTGTGAATAATGGTACATAAACTAACACCAGGCTAATATAGTTTGAATAATGGTACATAAACTAACACCAGGCTATTATGGTGTGAATAATGGTACATAAACTAACACCAGGCTACTATGGTGTGAATAATGGTACATAAACTAACACCAGGCTATTATGGTGTGAATAATGGTACATAAACTAACACCAGGTTATTATGGTGTGAATAATGGCACATAAACTAACACCAGGCTAATATAGTGTGAATAATGGTACATAAACTAACACCAGGCTATTATGGTGTGAATAATGGTACATAAACTAACACCAGGCTACTGTAGTGTGAATAATGGTACATAAACTAACACCAGGCTACTGTAGTGTGAATAATGGTACATAAACTAACACCAGGCTATTATGGTGTGAATAATGGTACATAAACTAACACCAGGCTATTATGGTGTGAATAATCTACATAAACTAACACCAGGCTACTATGGAGTGAATAATGGTATATAAACTAATACCAGGCTACTATAGTGTGAATAATTGTACATAAACTAACACCAGGCTATTATGGTGTGAATAATGGTACATAAACTAACACCAGGCTAATTAGTGTGAATAATGGTACATAAACTAACACCAGGCTATTATGGTGTGAATAATGGTACATAAACTAACACCAGGTTATTATGGTGTGAATAATAGTACATAAACTAACACCAGGCTAATATAGTGTGAATAATGGTACATAAACTAACACCAGGTTATTATGGTGTGAATAATGGTACTTAAATTCAATGGTACATGTTCACGCTCGAACGCTCATCGGCTCCTGACGACCCTGCTGCCCCTCCAACTTTATCAGCTGCTCCTTGAGCCCACAACATCCCAAACATGATGTAATAACCCCAGAAGGCAGCTAAGTACCCAGTGACCTAAATGTGACCGAAATATACGACAAAACCTAACCCTCTACCTCATCTCGACTTCATTAGTGTTGCTCCCTGGAGGAAGCTGAACCTGACGTTTGCTGCTGCCACATCAACGAGTCTACCCCATCTGCCTGCGTACATCTCTGCTACTACCATGCAAAACAGTTCTAAGCTCGGTAAGGCCGCAAAGAAAGATAGCACACCTATCAGGATGAACCCAACCAGCCAAGCTAGCAACAGGAATAACGCGGCTGTCTCCCCCTTAGTGGCTGGGGGGGGGGAGTACCGACCCTCCCTGCGTCAACAATAACAAACCATATTGTCTACAACAATAGAATGAATATAAATTCACTTGAACGTGTCCAGCGTAGGATGACTAAGTTAATTCCCCAAATTAGAAATCTTTCATATGAAGAAAGATTAACAAAGCTTAATTTGCATTCACTGGAAAGGCGAAGAGTTAGGGGTGACATGATAGAGGTTTACAAGTGGATGAATGGACATAACAAAGGGGATATTAATAGGGTATTGAAAGTATCAACACAGGACAGAACGCGAAACAATGGGTATAAATTGGATAAGTTTAGATTTAGGAAAGACTTGGGTAAATACTGGTTCAGTAACACGGTTGTTGATTTGTGGAACCAATTGCCGCGTAACATTGTGGAGGTGGGATCCCTCGATTGTTTCAAGCATGGGTTGGACATATATATGAGTGGGATTGGGTGGTTATAAATAGGAGCTGCCTCGTATGGGCCAATAGGCCTTCTGCAGTTGCCTTTGTTCTTATGTTCTTATGTTCTTAAACCTTCCCAGCTGAGTGAAGCGTCGTCACCGACTCTTGCACTCGAGCCATGCAACAGTTATGTAACCATATGGAGCAACTTAAACGAGCTGCCTCCCCATGTTCTGACTTTAAGCGTCTCGCTGATAATCCATGGCTCAAATTATTGACTCAGATACATGATGACCAAAAGTCTATAATCCGAGAGCAGTCGGACCTGATAATGAAGCTACAGAGTGATGTTTTGGCCATGCACAAGATTAACCAAGATCTGTCTGCCAGAGTCGGCCACCTCGAACAGGAATTAAGCTCTCTTCAGATCTCGGTTACTAACTTTAAATCAGCAGAAACCTCTACGAAGCAAGAAGAAATGTTACAAAAGTTAGAGAACCATTTTAACTCCCTACAACAGCAACATACTGCAACCCAAGGCGAATCAGATCAACTTAAGCTCCTTGATTCTGTCATCATCTCATGACATGATTTTCCCCATGAAACTGACAGAGAAGACTGTACTGCCATCGTGATCCAGGAATTGCGTACTAAGTTGAATTATTCAATCGAAGCAAGTGACATCAAGTCAGCTTATAGAGTGGGTACTAAATCATCTGGTACAAATAACAGGGAAATTCGTGTGAAATTAGATAGCTGCTCCCGCAAGTCAGACCTTATCACTGCTGCAGTCGCTAGGAAATCCAATGTTTATGTGAACGAATGTATAACCATTCATTCAAACAAAATCTCTTATTTAAACTACGTGGAATCTGCAAAAGATCCCCTGCTATTAAACATTGTTTTGTGCGAGATGGTAAAATAATAGCTAGGAAGACTGACTCTGGAAAAACTTATGTCATAACCACTGAGGCACACCTCACTTCTTTCCTGGATGACTGTGGGATAACAGCTGAATAACCAGAACATAATTTGTAGTCTCACATACTACCAAAGTGTACTTAAGCTCTGCCTTTCCTTTCTAAAGGTTTTTTATTTTTATTTTTATTTTTTGTTTGTCATCTTTGTTGTTGACATTGCTTGTTTTTTACTCTTAATTATTTGGTCTTAGTTAATCCCCTTGTCACTAAACCTAGGGCTCTTTATTACCCTGTTATATTTAAAGTAACTTGGTCTTTGTTTCTTACTAATCATTTATTGGAATTAATTAATAGTATAATTGTTTATACTGTATAAGAATCTACCTCAGTATCATAGTAAAATCTTCCACGTGAATATACTCTCACCCTGTTTATTTTTACACTTAGATTTATATTAGAGTAAATTTCTAAATTTACTTAGATTTATATGTCATTTTTTTTCTTGGAATTATCTATTTGAGCTCACTTTGTTTTCCTAGGTTCATACTAATTATAGGATTTTAATTAACCATTACTAAGCTAATTATCTTTAAGATCATTTTACTTTATGATTATTATTATTTATTATTATTATTATTATTATTATTATTTTATTTTACATATATATTGTCAGTCTCTACTGATTTTTTGTTTTTTATTTTATCTAACTTCTGTGTCCTTCCTGGCTATCTATTGGATCTTTATTTTACTTCTAATTTGTTACTATTTTATTGTATTTGCTTCTATCCTTGTGTTTTGCTATATCGTGTATCTTGTATCGTGATCCCTCTGCATCTCCATGCACACTGATATTGATCCTGATCAAAGTCTTCTGTCTCATATCTACACCAACCAGCACATTGATCATCATTATTGCAAGTATTTCACAGCACACCAGGCAAAAAACAAACTCCTAAATAGCATCTGTTTATCAGTTTACAACCAAAATGTTAGATCACTTGGTAAACATTTTGACGATATAAATGCATTACTCACAGCACTAGGTTATCTTGACGTTATCTTGAGTTGATTTTGGGGCCTTTTTTTTTTTAGTGTCCCCGCGGCCCGGTCCTTGACCAAGCCTCCACCCCCAGGAAGCCGCCCGTGACAGCTGACTAACTCTCAGGTACCTATTTACTGCTAGGTAACAGGGGCATAGGGTGAAAGAAACTCTGCCCATCGTTTCTCGCTGGCGACCGGGATCGAACCCAGGACCACAGGATCACAAGTCCAGTGTGCTGTCCGCTCGGCCGACCGGCTCCCCCTACCAGCTAGGTACTAACTTATCGTTCATTATTTTAACAGAAACTTGGCTAAATAAAGACTATACCCAACTCTACAACTTAGCTGGTTATAAAGCCATTCATAACTGTAGGCCTAATAAAAAAGGTGGTGACACAGCCATATATTACCGAGATACATTTATCTGCAACAGTGTCATTAGTGATAGAGATGACTACTGTGAATATACTTTTGCTCAGTTTACAATTTAATCCCTTAAATCCTCCTTGACTATTGGAGCCATCTATAGATTTCCCAATACTAACATAGCTTCTTTCTCAGACAACTTAAGGAATCTTATTATAAACAACAATCTCAACAAAAACCACATCATTCTGGGAGGAGACTTCAATATTGACCTGGGTCAACAAAATTGCTCTCAAGTTGACTATTTCCTTAACAGCATGAACTCCTGTATGCTAATCTCCACAATCACCAAACCTACCCGAGTCACTCAAACATCTGCCACTACCTTGGATCACATATGGACAAACATAACAGCTCCCCTTATATCTGGTATAATCATAACAGCTCCCCTTATATCTGGTATAATCTACGACAGAATAACTGACCACTATCCTACCTTTCTCATAGCGAACATGGACATCACACCACCAAAAAGCAAGAAACTCTCATTCAGGTTACACAGTGAATCAGCTTTAGGCAATCTTACAAATGCACTTCACAATATTAACTGGGATTCTGAATTCAATAATACCCAGGATATAAATTCATTAGCTAACCTCTTCCTCTCCATAATTCTAAGCCTCTACAACCTTCATTGTCCCCTTTTTACCAAGCAAGTAATTGACAAAAGATTAAACAATCCATGGCTCACAAGTGGCATTCTCAATTCAATCAACAAGAAACATGAATATGAAAAGAAACTTAGGATTGGCCTAATTTCAAAAGAAGTAGCTAAAATGTACTCATCAGTGCTTACCAGTATCATAAGAAAGGCAAAACTTGCATATTATGTGAATAGATTCAACAATTATAGACCAATATCAAATCTACCCATTCTATCAAAAATATTTGAAAAAATTATTTACAAACAGCTCTATTCCTACCTCGTAAAATTCGACATACTCAGCCCCTGCCAGTTTGGCTTCCGATCCCAAAAGAGCACCAATGATGCAATCATTAGTCTCCTTGACGTAATCTACTCAGCCCTTGACAAAAATGAGTTTCCGATTGGACTCTTTATTGACCTAATAAAAGCTTTTGATACTGTTAATCACAACTACCTCTTACTTAAACTCCAGCATTATGGAATCCGAGGCCTTGCCCTTGACTACATCCGATCCTATCTTAGTGACAGACACCATTGTGTAACCATCAATGATACAACCTCTTCCACTCTACCAATTACCGCTGGAGTGCCACGGGCAGCATCTTAGGACCTCTTCTATTTCTTACATATATCAATGATCTGCCTAATGTCTCTAATATTCTTAAACCTATATTGTTTGCTGACGATACTACCCTTAACTATTCAGACCCTAACCCACATACACTAAATAATGTTGTGAATAATGAATTTAAAAAAGTCCACTTATGGATGTCCACTAACAAACTAACATTAAACATAGAAAAGACTTACTACATCTTATTTGGAAGCAAATCATCAAATGCTATTCAGCTACAGATAGACAACATTAACATCAGTAATAAAAATGATGGCAAGTTTCTTGGCCTATTCCTAGACAAGAGACTCAACTTCAGCACCCACATTCAACACATAACTAAGAAAGTCTCTAAGACAGTTGATATACTCTCTAAAATAAGATATTATGTTCCTAACTCTGCTCTCCTCTCACTATATTATGCACTAATCTACCCCTATCTTAATTATGGTATCTGTGCATGGGGGTCTACCACTGCAAACCACCTTAAGCCCATCATCACCCAGCAAAAATCTGCTATCAGAATAATAACAAAATCTGCTTTCAAACAACACTCAGCTCCCTTGTTTAAATCCCTTAACTTGCTAAATATTAACTCCCTCAACACATTCTCTTATGTCAACTACATTTACAAAACCCTGTTCTTAAATGCAAACCATGCTCTGAAACTCTCTCTGGACAGATGTAATAGGACCCATTATCACCACACCAGAAATAAATATCTCTTTGATATCCCCAGGGTCAAATTTAATCTGTGTAAACACTCTATGCAAATTAAGGGAACTAGTCTATGGAACTCACTCCCTAGCGAACTGAAAAGTTGTCAAACTTTTGCCTTATTTAAAAGCAAAACCAAAAAGTACCTAATTTCATCTTCTTAGTTTCCTACACTGAGCTTTAAATTTGCTCTGTATCTAGTGTTACTCAATCTCCCAATTTGTATGTACTTAATCCAAACAACTTTATCATTGTGTTCATTGCTGTCTTCTTTTATGTGCTAGCCATATGCTGTATTGTGCCTGCTAAGTTTTGTTAAACTACCATTCAACCTGTCATTGCAATCAATCTGAGCTACCTATGTGCTTTATTATACCTACAATTTTCTCTCATCTTTTTTTTTCTTGCCTTGTAACTATTATCATTTTTATAAATTTTGCAAGTATTTACCTACAAAAAATTTACTTAGATTAAGGACCTGCCCGAAACGCTGCGCGTACTAGTGGCTTTACAAGATTGTAATTACCATATTATGTATCCTCACAATCCCGATATACCTTCTTGTATATATGTAAATAAATAAATAAATAAATAAATAAATAAACTAACACCAGGCTACTATAGTGTGAATAATGGTACATAAACTAACACCAGACTGAGGAGACGGTCGGCCGAGCGGACAGCACGCAGGACTTGTGATCCTGGGTTCAATCCCAGGCGCCGGCGAGAAACAATGGGCAGAGTTTCTTTCACCCTATGCCCTGTTACCTAGCAGTAAAATAGGTACCTGGGTGTTAGTCAGCTGTCACGGGCTGCTTCCTGGGCGTGGAGGCCTGGTCGAGGACCGGGCCGCGGGGATACTAAAGCCCCGAAATCATCTCAAGATAACCTCAAGAAGATAGGCTACTATAGTGTGAATAATGGTACTAAACTAACACCAGGTTATTATGGCGTGAATAAGGGGAACAGCTAAACTAACATCAGGGTACTATGGTATGAATAATAGTACAGCTAAACTAACATCAGGGTACTATGGTATGAATAATAGTACAGCTAAACTAACATCAGGGTACTATGGTATGAATAATAGTACAGCTAAACTAACATCAGGGTACTATGGTATGAATAATAGTACAGCTAAACTAACATCAGGGTACTATGGTATGAATAATAGTACAGCTAAACTAACATCAGGGTACTATGGTATGAATAATAGTACAGCTAAACTAACAGTAGGCTACTATGGTGTGAATAATGGTGCGGCTAACACCAGGCTACTGGTGTGTACATAATAAATTAACTCTACTAACACACCAGGCTTACACACACAAATCACAATTTGTTCATCAAATGAACAAATCCACAAAGGCCGTGACGAGGATTCGAACCTACGTCCGAGAGCATCCCAGCCGCTGCCTTAATCGGCTGAGCTACGACATGGTCAAAAGAGTTGAACCAGAAGTTCTACTGAACTTACTTGGATCCTGCAGCCTCTCCGAGACACAAACCAGGGTTTTACACAACTCCCCCCTGCACTCGAGCTATGTCAATAGGCCAGTCGATTAAGGCAGCGTCTGGGATGCTCTCGGACGTAGGTTCGAATCCTCGTCACGGCCCTTGTGGATTTGTACACCATGCTTGTGTGGAGTACATAATAAGTGAACTATAGTAACACACCAGGCTTATGTGGAGTACATAATAAGTGAACTATAGTAACACACCAGGCTTATGTGGAGTACATAATAAGTGAACTATAGTAACACACCAGGCTTATGTGGAGTACATAATAAGTGAACTATAGTAACACACCAGGCTTGTGTGGAGTACATAATAAGTGAACTATAGTAACACACCAGGCTTGTGTGGAGTACATAATAAATGAACTATACTAACACACCAGGCTTATGTGGAGTACATAATAAGTGAACTATACTAACACACCAGGCTTATGTGGAGTACATAATAAATGAACTATACTAACTCACCAGGCTATGGGACGTATAATATAATAGGCTGCCATAGTCTTCACATTCAACCAACGACGCAACTTGCTCTCAGGAAGGAAATACACTTACGGGAATGGATTGAGAACGTCTTCAAAATTTGTGCCATTATCTGCATTATATCCATGGTTTGACTAGGGGTAAGATTACTTTAGGTTAAGGTTTCATTAGTTAGGTTAGGTTTCATTACGTTTGGTTATATATTAATATAGTGTATTACTGACGATAATGTGAAATATATAATTCGAAAACTATCTCAGTGTACCCAAGAATTCCTTTTACAGAAACCAAATTCTTCAAAGAAAACGTTTCCAGCATACCCTTATTTATATTTTAAACCAACGATATATAATACAATCAAGATAGAATTTAGGAACCATCTCTGTTTAGGATAAAGGTTTACTTGCCAATTTACAAGTAGTTTATTACTGGAACCGAAATATGCTTTCAGACCATCACAAATATCTAGATAATTAGGTGTAGAGAGGGTGTAGTTGTTCATGGTGATGAGAAACTGAGACCGTCTCAATGACGGTGCTCAGAACATCACATCTAAGACAACAACCAGGTTATCCTACTTCCTGGCACTGAGCACCATCCCAGCACTAAGCAGCATCCCAGCACTGAGCACCATCCCAGCACTGAACACCATGCCAGCACTAAGCAGCATCCCAGCACTGAGCACCATCCCAGCACTGAACACCATGCCAGCACTGAACACCATCCCAGCACTGAGTATCGTCCCAGCACTGAACACCATGCCAGCACTGAGCACCATCCCAGCACTGAACACCATCCCAGCACTGAGTATCGTCCCAGCACTGAACACCATCCCAGCACTGAGTATCGTCCCAGCACTGAACACCATCCCAGCACTGAGCATCGTCCCAGCACTGAACACCATGCCAGCACTGAACACCATCCCAGCACTGAACACCATCCCAGCACTGAGCATCGTCCCAGCACTGAACGCCATCCCAGCACTGAGCACCATGCCAGCACTGAACACCATGCCAGCACTGAACACCATCCCAGCACTGAACACCATCCCAGCACTGAGCATCGTCCCAGCACTGAACACCATCATAGCACTGAGCAGCATCCCAGCACTGAACACCATCCCAGCACTGAACACCATCCCAGCACTGAGCATCGTCCCAGCACTAAACACCATCCCAGCACTGAACACCATCCCAGCACTGAACACCATCCCAGCACTGAACACCATCCCAGCACTGAGCATCGTCCCAGCACTAAACACCATCCCAGCACTGAACACCATCCCAGCACTGAACACCATGCCAGCACTGAACACCATCCCAGCACTGAACACCATCCCAGCACTGAACACCATCCCAGCACTGAACACCATCCCAGCACTGAACACCATCCCAGCACTGAACACCATCCCAGCACTGAACACCATCCCAGCACTGAACACCATCCCAGCACTGAGCAGCATCCCAGCACTGAGCAGCATCCCAGCACTGAACACCATCCCAGCACTGAACACCATGCCAGCACTGAACACCATCCCAGCACTGAGCATCGTCCCAGCACTGAACACCATGCCAGCACTGAGCACCATCCCAGCACTGAACACCATCCCAGCACTGAGCATCGTCCCAGCACAGAACACCATGCCAGCACTGAGCACCATCCCAGCACAGAGCACCATCCCAGCACTGAGCACCATCCCAGCACTGAACACCATGCCAGCACTGAACACCATCCCAGCACTGAACACCATGCCAGCACTGAGCACCATCCCAGCACTGAACACCATCCCAGCACTGAACACCATGCCAGCACTGAGCACCATCCCAGCACTGAACACCATCCCAGCACTGAACACCATGCCAGCACTGAGCACCATCCCAGCACTGAACACCATCCCAGCACTGAGCACCATCCCAGCACTGAACACCATCCCAGCACTGAACACCATGCCAGCACTGAACACCATCCCAGCACTGAACACCATCCCAGCACTGAGCACCATCCCAGCACTGAACACCATCCCAGCACTGAACACCATCCCAGCACTGAGCATCGTCCCAGCACTGAACACCATCCCAGCACTGAACACCATCCCAGCACTGAGCATCGTCCCAGCACTAAACACCATCCCAGCACTGAACACCATCCCAGCACTGAACACCATCCCAGCACTGAACACCATCCCAGCACTGAACACCATGCCAGCACTGAACACCATCCCAGCACTGAACACCATCCCAGCACTGAACACCATCCCAGCACTGAACACCATCCCAGCACTGAACACCATCCCAGCACTGAACACCATCCCAGCACTGAACACCATCCCAGCACTGAGCATCGTCCCAGCACTGAACACCATCCCAGCACTGAGCACCATCCCAGCACTGAACACCATCCCAGCACTGAGCATCGTCCCAGCACTGAACACCATCCCAGCACTGAGCACCATCCCAGCACTGAGCACCATCCCAGCACTGAACATCATCCCAGCACTGAGCACCATCCCAGCACTGAACACCATCCCAGCACTGAACACCATCCCAGCACTGAACACCATCCCAGCACTGAACACCATGCCAGCACTGAACACCATCCCAGCACTGAACACCATGCCAGCACTGAACACCATCCCAGCACTGAACACCATCCCAGCACTGAACACCATGCCAGCACTGAACACCATGCCAGCACTGAACACCATCCCAGCACTAAACACCATCCCAGCACTGAACACCATCCCAGCACTGAACACCATCCCAGCACTGAACACCATGCCAGCACTAAACACCATCCCAGCACTAAACACCATCCCAGCACTGAACACCATGCCAGCACTAAACACCATCCCAGCACTGAACACCATGCCAGCACTGAACACCATCCCAGCACTGAACACCATGCCAGCACTGAACACCATCCCAGCACTGAACACCATGCCAGCACTAAACACCATGCCAGCACTGAACACCATCCCAGCACTGAACACCATCCCAGCACTGAACACCATGCCAGCACTGAACACCATCCCAGCACTAAACACCATGCCAGCACTGAACACCATCCCAGCACTGAACACCATCCCAGCACTGAACACCATCCCAGCACTGAACACCATCCCAGCACTGAACACCATCCCAGCACTGAACACCATCCCAGCACTGAGCACCATCCCAGCACTGAACACCATGCCAGCACTAAACACCATCCCAGCACTAAACACCATGCCAGCACTGAACACCATCCCAGCACTGAACACCATGCCAGCACTGAACACCATGCCAGCACTAAACACCATCCCAGCACTGAGCACCATGCCAGCACTGAACACCATCCCAGCACTGAACACCATGCCAGCACTGAACACCATCCCAGCACTGAACACCATCCCAGCACTGAACACCATGCCAGCACTGAACACCATCCCAGCACTGAGCATCGTCCCAGCACTGAACACCATCCCAGCACTGAGCACCATCCCAGCACTGAACACCATCCCAGCACTGAACACCATCCCAGCACTGAGCACCATCCCAGCACTGAACACCATCCCAGCACTGAACACCATGCCAGCACTAAACACCATCCCAGCACTAAACACCATGCCAGCACTGAACACCATCCCAGCACTGAGCATCGTCCCAGCACTGAACACCATCCCAGCACTGAGCACCATCCCAGCACTGAACATCATCCCAGCACTGAGCACCATCCCAGCACTGAACACCATCCCAGCACTGAGCACCATCCCAGCACTGAACACCATCCCAGCACTGAACACCATCCCAGCACTGAACACCATCCCAGCACTGAACACCATCCCAGCACTGAGCACCATCCCAGCACTGAACACCATCCCAGCACTGAACACCATCCCAGCACTGAGCATCGTCCCAGCACTGAACACCATCCCACCGCCAAGCTTTACATAAATAAAGCAGAAATCTACCATGTTTTCTAACTATAATATTGGTGAGGGAAGTAGAAGGTAGACAAACACAACTGAAGCTGGACGCAAATACGGCACTGTTATTAATTATGGCAACTGTCTACGTCATGAGGATTCTGTCTCACGCTGACATCCAAATGCATGAAGGACCTAATGAGTTAGCTAAAGAATATGCTTTCTTTCTTCTCGTCACACTGCCATGAAAGAAGAGCCACATATCTGTGGATCATCCAATAAAATCAACAGACTCCTAGATATTTCTGCTGTTCGGCTTAGACTCGGTTATAATTTATATTAATTATACTCGAGTCTTATAATTATAAGTATCTTTAGGAGTTAGCATTGCCTGCGATGTAGAAATTACCAAATGTAAACTGTCTCAGCAAAATTATTCGTAAACCCTATGTCACTATTTATGGTTTTGAAGAAATTAATGAATTTAGAGACGATCACAAATGTTTAAGAAATACGCAAGCATTTAATTCACAATGATCTGCAAGCCAGAGATTTTAGCCAATTATCCCAAGTTTGAAAGCCATTGGTACAGCTTGTACGTGATGCAACTGTTCCGCCAGCGCCTCACAGGATGGATGTGTGAGGGGGGGGCATGTTGGACACATTAGTCTTGCAACTGCCTCAACTAACAAGCTCTCACTCATCGTTTAAGGGCCTCTTGAGGTCACGGTGTTGTTAATTTGATAAACTGTTGAGACTTAGTGACTCTGGAGACCCATTGTACGCTGATCAATTGCTCTCTAGTGATGGTACCACCTCCTCAGTAGTGACCCGCGACACACCAGAGGACGGTGCAGATGATGAGGGATACACGGTGCAAATGAGTAAAAGTCAGCGCCGTCAGCAGTCAGGAAGGGCATGATCAAACCCACCAACCTCGGCTGCTGCCAAACATTTACGCTGAGATTCTCCTCTGGGAACCACAGTACAGGGAAAAGTGGAGTGGTTTTGTAAGCCTCTGCGGCACATTATGACAAGGCCATTAAATGACCTAGAGATGACGATGACTATGTCTTCGTTACAAACGACAGTGCTCTTGTAAATGTGTTAGTAAACACAGAATATGCTGTAGGTATTAGGTGAAAAATCCAGTACCTAGCTCGTCTCCAAAACTGACCATTGTCATATTCAATGTTAATAAACACGTTAAGCCTGTATATCTTTGTGATGAAAATGTTGTAAAACCCTAAACGTCTGACAAATGGCCTCATAGCTGCCATGTGAACAGGTGCCACACCTATACCTGACAGAATTTACTCTAGAGCAGCTTTAAGCCGGTACTCTAAAATTGGCTGACGCAACCCTTTCCCACGTAGGTGCTGGAAGTGCAGTTGTCCTGACAATGGGCGATGGCTTATATTGTGAGTGGGGGAGTCCGTATAAACACTGGGCCTCTACCCTTCAGACCCAACTATTTGCCTTGCTCCTTGCACTGAAATGTGTACAGTCTCCAAATTAACAACTCTTGTATATATCTCAAAAAAAGTCTCCAAATTTGATGCATTAATTGTAAGTGACTATCATCCTTAATTGCTCTCAACTCTTTAAGACATAACTGTAACATGCTCGTGTCTGTACACAAATACAAAAAAATTATTAATGATGGTAAGAGAATCCATTTCATGTGGTCTCCGTCTCTGTTGGCCTCCAAATGCATGATAGAGCTGATAAGTTAGCCAAAGAATCTTCCTTTAGAGGAGAAATGAGTATAACCTTGGATTGTCAATAAGCAGTCTGAGAGCAGCAGTACACCCAGAACTTCAACAAGATCTTGTAGATCTGAGGCAAGTGAAATTGACACCATTAATTCCATCTATCATCATACTATCAGCAAGAGGAGCTACACATCTATGGTTCATCCAATAAAATCAGCAGACTTCTAGATGTTACTACTGCTCGGCTTAGACTCGGTTACAAGTATCTCTGGGAATTCTCATTATCTGCTGATGTAGACCTGACCAAATGTAAACTGTGTCAACAAAATTATTGATAAAAATGATAAACTCTTGATAAAAATGAGTTCCCTGTTGGGCTATTTGTGGACCTGCGTAAGGCTTTTGACACTATCAACCACCAAAACCTTCTTCTTAAATTACATCATTTATGGAGTCAGAGGACACTCCCTGCAATACCTCAAATCTTACCTTACTGACAGCCTCCAGTATGTTTCTGTGAATAATTCAATTTCTCCCACCCTACCCATCAACATTGGTGTTCCTCAGGGCAGCATACTTGGCCCTCTCCTCTTTCTCATCTACATTAATGACCTTCCAAATGCCTCCCAACACCTCAAACCAATTCTATTTGCTGACGACACACCTTCATTTACTCCAGGCATGGCAACAAACACACTTAACATTGACAAAACTTTCTATATTCTGTTTGGCAATAAATCCTCTAATCAAATAAATCTCAAAATAAACAATACCAAATTTGTAACAAATTAGATGGCAAATTCCTTGGCGATCTCATTGACCACAAGCTGAATTTCCAGGGAAACATTCTAAATATATCAAAAAAAGTTTCAAAAACTGTAGGCATTCTTTCTAAGATTAGATATTATGTACCCGCCCTGCCTTGGTGACTATCTATTACTCCCTCATCTATCCATATCTCAACTATGGTATTTGTGCTTGGGGTTCCGTCCTCTTAAAAGAACGTCACTTTTGGCCCGTATGCGCTATATGGCCAAATTTCGACGTAATTGAAATGAAAGGACTCACAAAGTGACGTTCTGTTCCGTTTTCTATTTGAGTCGTCCGGCGTACGCGCAGAAGTTCTGGAGGACACTTTAAATTAACGTTTTTCATAACGTTTGAAACTTAAGAGAATTCCTGCCCAACTAACCTATCAGAGGACCCTTAACTTACTGTGTTGAAAAAAAAATCCCAAATTTATTTTCATATTTTTTCATTTTAAATTACGTCCAAATTCGGCCATACGAGCACAACGGCCAAATGCGACGTTCTTTTTAAGAGGACAGGTTGTACTACCCAAAATCATTTACGTCTTCTAATTACTCAAACAAAGCTGCTATTAGGACAATATCCAACTCTGGCCCCAGACATCACTCGGTACCCCTACTCAAATCTCTGAATAGTTAGATATTAAGTCACTGCACATTCTCTCATATGTATATACATATATAAAAACGCTGAACTATAATGCCAATCCTGAACTCAAAAGCTTCATTGAAGGTTGTAACAGAACCCATGAGCACCACACCAGAAATAAATACAGTTTTGATATTCCAAGAGTACGGCTTAATCAAACTAGAAATGCTCTACAAATCAAGGGACCCAGAATGTGGATGACCTTCCCAACCATGTTAAAGACTGTACCTCTCTCAACCAGTTTAAGATTAAAACGAAGAAATACCTAATAAATTCCCTGTAACCTACCTTACCCCTCTATTGTCAACCCATGTTTTTTTTTTATATACAACGCTGTTTGTGACCTAATTGTATTTGTGTTGCTTTTTCAGCCATGTTCCCCCTTTTTTATCCCTATTTTTATTTGTTCTCAACACTTTTATTCTTTATATTCAATTAGTATTAAGCTTTAGTCATTTAAGTTTTTCCTGCCCGAAACGCTTTGCGTAATAGTGGCTTTAGGCATTGTATGTACTAGCTCTATCTATAAATCAATCATTCTTTGTAAAATCCCTTGTATGTATGTACCTTACCTAAATAAACATTTTATTTTTATTTTATTTTTTTATTTTATTTTATTCGCACACCCTCCGTCACTATGTGATGGAGTGCGAACAGATACGTGAGTTCAGAGACAATTCTATGACCAATGTTCCAACGATGTGTAAATATTTCATTCAAAATGATCTGCTACCAGAAATCTTAGCCAAATTTCCAAAGTTTGTTAGCTGTAGGTAGTAACTAAGTGACTAACCTATCCACCGCTGCCCACTGGATGGGGGGCGGTGTGCAGGACAAACATATAAATTGTGACACTAGCTCTCCACATATGTCAGTTGCTTAATTTAGAACCTGTACTTGTGGTCGATCTCGAACCCATTGTTGATGTGACGACTTATACTGAATTTTGTAACTAGCTCATCAAGATTGTTACTTGCTTAGCTAAATGAATTGTGGGGTTCAGTCCCTGAGCCCATTATGTGCCTCTGTAACCCTTTCCACTACCGCCCACAAGATGGGTATGGGGTGCATAATAAATGTACTAAACTAACTGTTAACAGACTGTTGATTTATTTATCGGTGCTATAACTTATCTAGCTAAAAAATAAATTGAAGTTCAGTACCTGATTACACACAGAAATCACAATAACGTGATGCATCAATGAACAAATATCTCGGACGTAGGTTCGAATCCTCGTCACGGCCCTTGTTGATTTGTTCATTACCTGAACATCTGTAATCTTTTCCTTGTGGCGCCTTAACATAAGGTGGGAAAGGTCAGGTGTTGACCACACATGATTGGTTGGGTGTTGGTCCTAATGGTTTACCAACCTTTGGAGGGGTCATTAAGGCCTCCACAATAGTGTACTGGACACTCAGCAAGTATACCTTAGTGCAAATATACCAAGATCTCTCGGTTTATATAGTCCTCTCACACGCGATTAACTAATTTACATTTGTATTAACAAAATTAGGTTTACACATCACTGAGAGATCAAGGAGTACACAGCTCAGAGTCTATAGGATGATGTAACTTCCCAATCTCACAAGATGTTTAGTCATACATGACATGTGAGTCAGGTGTATGAGTCTGCACTAGCTACCTTTGAGCAGAGTATGATAACATCTTCCAATATCCCAGAGTGAATGTAATCGTTAGAAAGCTCAAAGTACCTCGTGTCACTTAGTCTATAATCCCTGGTGACGGGGCGCTCACTGATAACGTTGAAGAGTTCCTTCTTCACACACTTTACACTTAAGGTGTTCATTGTTGGAGGGATTCATTATCTGCCTAAGTAACGATATCCCAGCCTAATTCTGGCAATTATAATACCCCCCACAAGCTGGTGGATCTATTTGTATCCTGAGACACAAGTATCATACACATCCATCACCAAAAACAAGGAAAACCCAGAGCTTCTCAAAGCAAGAAAACTTGACACAATTGCATTCGTGTGTAAATAATCTTCGTCCCCACGAGCACCATGCTAACACTAATGGGCCTGTCAGCAGCTCGTACGACAAAAGACTAGATATTAAAAAACAACAGATGTACACACACTACTACTGATGGATGCCTACTACTACTACTAGTGTAAAATTATTATTATTATTATTTATAAATATATATACAAGAGTTCTTACATTCTTGTACAGCCACTAGCACTCATAGCGTTTCGGGCAGGTCCTTAATCCTATATTTTCACATACACACTCCCCCAGGAAGCAGCCCGTAGCAGCTGTCTAACTACCAGGTACCTATTTACTGCTGGGTGAACAGGAGAATCAGCGTGAAAGAAACTCTGCTCATTTGTTTCCGCCTCCACCGGGCATCGAACCTGGACCCTTGGACTACGAACCAGAGCGCTGTCCACTCAGCCGTCAGGCCCCTTGACAAATTGAGAAATGCAATATTGACAAATATTGACAAATGCAAGACCCTGCATGTAGGGCACATGGAGAAGGTTACAGAGGCACATCATGCACTCGGGAACTGACTCCCAAAAACCGTTTAGCTAAGCAAGTTACGGCACTGATGAGCTAGTTATAGTTTGGTAACATAGCTGCTATTAGGACAATATCCAACTCTGGCCCCAGACATCACTCGGTACCCCTACTCAAATCTCTGAATATGTTAGATATTAAGTCACTGCACATTCTCTCATGTGTATTATACATATATAAAACGCTGAACTGTAATGCCAATCCTGACCTCAAAAGCTTCATTGAAGGTTGTAACAGAACCCATGAGCACCACACCAGAAATAAATACAGTTTTGATATTCCAAGAGTACGGCTTAATCAAACTAGAAATGCTCTACAAATCAAGGGACCCAGAATGTGGAATGACCTTCCCAACCATGTTAAAGACTGTACCTCTCTCAACCAGTTTAAGATAAAAACGAAGAAATACCTAATAAATTCCCTGTAACCTACCTTACCCCTCTATTGTCAACCCATGTCTGTTATCTTTGTTTTAATCAACGCTGTTTGTCGACATATTGTATTTGTGCTGCTTTTTCAGTCATGTTCCCCCCATTTTTTATCTTTATTTGTGTTTGTTCTCAACACATTTTGTTCTTTATACTCAATTAGTATTAAGTTTTAGATATTAATGTTTTTCCTGCCCGAAACGCATTGCGTAATAGTGGCTTTAGGCATTGTATGTACTAGCTCTATCTATAAGCCGATCAAATTATGTAAAATCACTTTTATGTATGTACCTTACCTGAATAAACATATTTATTTATTTTATTTACTTACATATAAATATATCCAAAGTCTCTCAAACAGTTTATGGAACTAACATCAGCGTGATCTCAAGGGGCCATAACACATTCATTTATTTAATTATTGTGCACCCCATCCCCATCACGTGAGCAGTAGTGGATGATAATTATACCGCGGGGGGCTTCTTTGTGATATATTTGGTGTACTTGATAATATACTTTATGGTTTAAGTGTTAGTGTTCTTCGGTACGATTCTTATAGTTCCGTTCACGGATTATGTGGTTTGTGATGCATGTGTACTCACCTAGTTGTGCTTGCGGGGGTTGAGCTCTTGCTCTTTGGTCCCGCCTCTCAACCGTCAATCAACAGGTGTACAGTTTCCTGAGCCTATTGGGCTCTATCATATCTACACTTGAAACTGTGTATGGAGTCAGCCTCCACCACATCGCTTCCTAATGCATTCCATTTGTCAACCACTCTGACACTAAAAAAGCTCTTTCTAATATCTCTGTGGCTCATTTGGGCACTCAGTTTCCACCTGTGTCCCCTAGTGCGTGTGCCCCTTGTGTTAAACAGCCTGTCTTTATCACCCTGTCGATTCCCCTGAGAATCTTGAATGTGGTGATCATGTCCCCCCTAACTCTTCTGTCTTCCAACGAAGTGAGGTTTAATTCCTGCAGTCGCTCCTCGTAGCTCATACCTCTCAGCTCGGGTACTAGTCTGGTGGCAAACCTTTGAACCTTTTCCAGTTTAGTCTTATGCTTGACTAGATAGGGACTCCATGCTGGAGCCGCATACTCCAGGATTGGTCTGACATATATGGTATATAATGTTCTGAAAGATTCCTTACACAAGTTTCTAAAGGCCGTTCTTATGTTAGCCAACCTGGCATATGCTGCTGATGTTATCCTCTTGATATGAGCTTCAGGGGACAGGTCTGGCGTGATATCAACCCCCAGGTCTTTCTCTCTCTCTGACTCTTGAAGTATTTCATCTCCCAAATGATACCTTGTATCTGGTCTCCTGCTTCCTACCCCTATCTTCATTACATTACATTTGCTTGGGTTAAACTCTAACAGCCATTTGTTCGACCATTCCTGCAGCTTGTCCAGGTCTTCTTGAAGTCTCAAGCTGTCCTCCTCTGTCTTAATCCTTCTCATAATTTTTGGCGTCGTCAGCAAACATTGAGAGGAATGAGTCTATACCCTCTGGGAGATCATTTACGTATATCAGAAACAGGATAGGTCCAAGTACAGAGCCCTGCGGGACTTTCTTGCTTAATTTTTGTCATCTGATCGTAGAATTCTATCAAGCCTGTAAGGCAAGATTTACCCTCCCTGAACCCATGTTGATGGGTTGTCACGAAGTCTCTTCTCTCCAGATGTGTTACTAGGTTTTTTCTCACAATCCTCTCCATCACCTTGCATGGTATACAAGTTAAGGACACTGGCCTGTAGTTCATTGCCTCTTGTCTGTCACCCTTTTTGTATATTGGTACTACATTAGCAGTGTTCCATACTTCTGGTAAGTCCCCCGTTTCAGTGACTTACTATACACTATGGAGAGTGGTAAGCAAAGTGCTCCTGCACACTCTTTCAATACCCATGGCGAGATTTCATCCGGCCCAACAGCTTTTCTCACGTCCAGCTAAAATAGGTGCTTTTTGACCTCATCTCTTGTAATTTCGAACCTATCCAAGGTCACCTGGTTTGCTGCCACCTCTCCCAGCGCCGTGATATCTCCCTGTTCTATTGTAAAGACCTCCTGGAACCTTTTGGGCTGTATTTGGGCTTTGTTGCTTCTTACCTTTGTAATTACAGCTGTTTTGTTTGTTTCGTTTTGTATGTTTTATTTGCATATAATTAAAAAAATACATATATACTAATGCTGCAGCAGCCCGCGCCCATCTAGTGGGCGGTNTAAATAAATTTACTATGAAAGTTGACTCGGTCAATCTCATAGCAGGACAGGTTGAGGGTCACACGACTAACAACACTGCAAACCAGACATTACACGGCGGATCTCAACGAAACGTTTCAAATACTGAACAATTTGGATGATGTCGATTCAGATAACTTCTTTAATGGTCAGATGCAACACAAACAAGGAGCAACGGGTTCAAGCTCAACAAGCCACAATGTAGGATTGGAAACAGGAGGTGTTTTTTTTCACCCACATGTTTATAAACCCATGGAACCGCTATCCGCTAAAGCCGTAAATGCCAAAACTCTGCTGACATTCAGGTAATGTAAACAAAGCCGCCATGATTAAACAAAGATTTACTCACAGGTTTTGTAAGAGGTTGCATACCATGTTCGATGAATCTGGCCACCCCTACCACATAATATTCTCCGGAAAGGAACGTCAACAACAATTAAATTTTAACCCATCAAATAAGGAGGATAGAACAGACCCTAAGCTACTCCATCCTTTTGAGATGTCTTGTCTCAATAAAACATACTTGAACATCAAACATTCGTATAATATGCATTGGGAAGGCCAATACACGGTAACTCTGTATATAATAACATATTACAGTAATCATAACTTCCGGGAAAATAGAATACTATGCCTAAAACACAAATAAACTCACGTAATACATCAGAGTCACTTGGACACCATCGGCGCTGGGTACACGCGGGCAGGTGTTCCTCACTGGCCGCAAGGGGGCGGCGGGCCAGCCACCTGTGCCAGATATTCCATCGTGTGAATTTAAATTCTCAGCCTCTCATGTTTAATGCATTTAAAGTCAACTGATATTAATTCAACCACACAGGTATCACGCCTCACATCCCCCTTCAAGGAAAGGTGGAGCCCCTGCACAGGGTTCACCCCTTTTGCAAACTCTTGAGTTGTGGCAACATTTGTGCTGGTTCAAATATCTACCAGTTCTACGACACTGACTGGCTCAGTTTATTAAGCTAACTGAACATAAATTTATATATAACCTGAATAAATATTTTAATGAGATCAATATACATAAATAAGTAATAAACCCGCTCACACCCTAATAATAACTCATCACATAAATTACGAAGCCACAGATTAAACACACTAACTAATCAGAAACCAATTAAAAGTTCTATAGGAATTAAAAGTATAATCTGTTCTATCTTTCACCACAGCACAGCCGAAGGATATAACTCTCAGTATGGTTGGCCACACGATGCTATAGCATTTCCATAACCACTCAAAGGATGAGTAACTAATGTATAATGAATGAATTAACTAACACTAGGCTATTATGGTGTGAATAATGGTACATAAACTAACACCAGGCTATTATGGTGTGAATAATGGTACATAAACTAACACCAGGCTATTATGGTGTGAATAATGGTACATAAAACTAACACCAGGCTATTAGTAGTAGGCATCCATCAGTCTCAGGAGACTATGGAGTTGCGCTCTGGTTGTCGGTCTGGAGTGGCCTCACCAGGGCGCAAAGCCAGGGTAGGTTGAATCGGGGGAGAAGCTGTTACTGTTATAGTATGTAACGTGAGGGAAAAGCTCTGCCACTGTACTACCTATCTTAATGTTATCTTAAGATGATTTCGGGGCTTTTTAGTGTCCCCGCGGCCGGTCCTTGACCAGGCCTCCACCCCCAGGAAGCCGCCCGTGACAGCTGACTAACTCTCAGGTACCTATTTACTGCTAGGTAACAGGGGCATAGGGTGAAAGAAACTCTGCCCATCGTTTCTCGCTGGCGACCGGGATCGAACCCAGGACCACAGGATCACAAGTCCAGTGTGCTGTCCGCTCGGCCGACCGGCTCCCCCTACCAGCTAGGTACTAACTTATCGTTCATTATTTTAACAGAAACTTGGCTAAATAAAGACTATACCCAACTCTACAACTTAGCTGGTTATAAAGCCATTCATAACTGTAGGCCTAATAAAAAAGGTGGTGACACAGCCATATATACCGAGATACATTTATCTGCAACAGTGTCATTAGTGATAGAGATGACTACTGTGAATATACTTTTGCTCAGTTTACAATTTAATCCCTTAAATCCTCCTTGACTATTGGAGCCATCTATAGATTTCCCAATACTAACATAGCTTCTTTCTCAGACACTTAAGGAATCTTATTATAAACAACAATCTCAACAAAAACCACATCATTCTGGGAGGAGACTTCAATACTGACCTGGGTCAACAAAATTGCTCTCAAGTTGACTATTTCCTTAACAGCATGAACTCCTGTATGCTAATCCCCACAATCACCAAACCTACCCGAGTCACTCAAACATCTGCCACTACCTTGGATCACATATGGACAAACATAACAGCTCCCCTTATATCTGGTATAATCATAACAGCTCCCCTTATATCTTGTATAATCTACGACAGAATAACTGACCACTATCCTACCTTTCTCATAGCGAACATGGACATCACACCACCAAAAAGCAAGAAACTCTCATTCAGGTTACACAGTGAATCAGCTTTAGGCAATCTTACAAATGCACTTCACAATATTAACTGGGATTCTGAATTCAATAATACCCAGGATATAAATTCATTAGCCAACCTCTTCCTCTCCAAAATTCTAAGCCTCTACAACCTTCATTGTCCCCTTTTACCAAGCAAGTAATTGACAAAAGATTAAACAATCCATGGCTCACAAGTGGCATTCTCAATTCAATCAACAAGAAACATGAATATGAAAAGAAACTTAGGATTGGCCTAATTTCAAAAGAAGTAGCTAAAATGTACTCATCAGTGCTTACCAGTATCATAAGAAAGGCAAACTTGCATATTATGTGAATAGATTCAACAATTATAGACCAATATCAAATCTACCCATTCTATCAAAAATATTTGAAAAAATTATTTACAAACAGCTCTATTCCTACCTCGTAAAATTCGACATACTCAGCCCCTGCCAGTTTGGCTTCCGATCCCAAAAGAGCACCAATGATGCAATCATTAGTCTCCTTGACGTAATCTACTCAGCCCTTGACAAAAATGAGTTTCCGATTGGACTCTTCATTGACCTAATAAAAGCTTTTGATACTGTTAATCACAACTACCTCTTACTTAAACTCCAGCATTATGGAATCCGAGGCCTTGCCCTTGACTACATCCGATCCTATCTTAGTGACAGACACCAATATGTAACTATCAATGAAACAACTTCTTCCACTCTACCAATTACCGTTGGAGTGCCACAGGGCAGTATCTTAGGACCTCTTCTATTTCTTATATATATAAACGATCTGCCTAATGTCTCTAATATTCTCAAACCTATATTGTTTGCTGACGATACTACTCTTATCTATTCAGACCTCAACCCACATACACTAAATAATGTTGTGAATAATGAATTTAAAAAAGTCCACTTATGGATGTCAACTAACAAACTAACATTAAACATAGAAAAGACTTACTACATCTTATTTGGAAGCAAATCATCAAATGCTATTCAGCTACAGATAGACAACATTAACATCAGTAATAAAAATGATGGCAAGTTTCTTGGCCTATTCCTAGACAAGAGACTCAACTTCAGCACCCACATTCAACACATAACTAAGAAAGTCTCTAAGACAGTTGATATACTCTCTAAAATAAGATATTATGTTCCTAACTCTGCTCTCCTCTCACTATATTATGCACTAATCTACCCCTATCTTAATTATGGTATCTGTGCATGGGGGTCTACCACTGCAAACCACCTTAAGCCCATCATCACCCAGCAAAAATCTGCTATCAGAATAATAACAAAATCTGCTTTCAAACAACACTCAGCTCCCTTGTTTAAATCCCTTAACTTGCTAAATATTAACTCCCTCAACACATTCTCTTATGTCAACTACATTTACAAAACCCTGTTCTTAAATGCAAACCATGCTCTGAAACTCTCCCTGGACAGATGTAATAGGACCCATTATCACCACACCAGAAATAAATATCTCTTTGATATCCCCAGGTCAAATTTAATCTGTGTAAACACTCTATGCAAATTAAGGGACCTAGTCTATGGAACTCACTCCCTAGCGAATTGAAAAGTTGTCAAACTTTTGCCTTATTTAAAGCAAAACCAAAAAGTACCTAATTTCATCTTCTTAGTTTCCTACACTGAGCTTTAAATTTGCTCTGTATCTAGTGTTACTCAATCTCCCAATTTTTATGTACTTAATCCAAACAACTTTATCATTGTGTTCATTGCTGTCTTCTTTTATGTGCTAGCCATATGCTGTATTGTGCCTGCTAAGTTTTGTTAAACTACCATTCAACCTGTCATTGCAATCAATCTGAGCTACCTATGTGCTTTATTATACCTACAATTTTCTCTCATCTTTTTTTTTCTTGCCTTGTAACTATTATCATTTTTTATAAATTTTGCAAGTATTTACCTACTTAAATTTTCTTAGATTAAGGACCTGCCCGAAACGCTGCGCGTACTAGTGGCTTTACAAGATTGTAATTACCATATTATGTATCCTCACAAT
>WNGS01076765.1:0-11592 GCA_020271785.1 Procambarus virginalis | reverse complement strand
ATATATATATATATATATATTTATATATGCGAAACAAGCCTGAATGGTCCCCAGGACTATATGCGAATGAAAACTCACACCCCAGAAGTGACTCGAACCCATACTCCCAGGAGCAACGCAACTGGTATGTACAAGGACGCCTTAAACCACTTGACCATCACGACCGGACATAATGAGGTGATAGCCGAAGCTATTTGAACCCTCACCGCCGGCACTCTCCCCCGAAGCCTGCTGTTTCGGTGTCGGTGTCATGTCACTGGAGGTAGAGTGGGAGGTGGAGCTGCCTCTTCCTCATGCACTCTGGAGAGGGCTCAGCGATGATGTTATCAGGCCCCTTGATGTAGCAGATCTTTAATTGAAGCCTTGAAGATATAAGCCATCGCAGCAGACGTTGGTTATTAAATGGGCTTGATGTAAGAATCTCAGAGGGTTGTGGTCCGAATAGATGGTAGTGACCTAGCACCGTGCAGATATGGTGCAAAGTGTTGTAAGCTCAGGACGATGGACAGGAGTTCCTTCTCTATAGTACTGTAGTTTCTTCTGATGAGGCTTCAACTTGCAACTGTAGTAGCTGACAGGTAGAACCTCCTCGCCTCGCTGCTGCATTAAGACACTTCCGATGCCGGTACCACTGGCGTCGACATGGAGGATGAAAGGCTTCTTGATATCTGGTGAGGCGAGAATGGGATTAGAACAGAGGAGGATTTGAGTTGTTCGAATGCAACGGTTTGCTCTCTGGTCCAATTATACCGTTGCTTGGGACTGGTTAAGGTGATTAATGGGGGTTGCAACAGTGCTAAAATTCTTCACAAACCTACGGTAATAGGAGCAAGACCAAGGAAGCGCAGGAGCTGCTTCCTGGTAGTAGGCTGTGGATACTGTTGGATTGCTTGAATGTGAATGTTTAACGGAGCCAGGCTGCCACTCCCTATAACATGACCCAGGTACCGCACTTTACCTTTCGCGAAGGTGGACTTGCCCAGATTGATGGTGAGGCCGGCTTTCAGGAGCTTGTAGAACAATCGTTGTAGCTGGAGCAGGTGTTCGCTCCAGGTGTTGGATGCTACCACGATGTCGTCTCCAAATAGGCGTAGGTGTTGTCCAAGCCCTGGATGACGCGGTTGACAGCTCTCTGAAAGGTGGCTGGGGCATTGCAGAGTCCAAAGGGAAGGCGATTGTACCTGTAGAGACCAAACGGGGTTATAAAGGCGGACAGTACCTTAGCTCGCTCCGTTAAACTCACCTGGTAGTAGCCCTTTAGTAAGTCTACCTGAGACAGGTAGCGGGCATTACCAATGGCATCCAAATGTCGTCTATCCTGGGTATTGGGTAGGCGTCCTTCACTGTGACCTGGTTCAACTTCCTATAATCCGTACACAGACGGATTTTGCCGTGAGGTTTGGGTACCAGGATGCATGGTGAGGCCCAGGGGGACTCACAGGGGGTAGCCAGTCCATGGTCCAAGAGATACTGTACCTCAGCCCGCATGACTTCCGTTTTGCTCGGGCTGATTCGGTAGAACGGTTGGCGAATCGGCTGGGTGTCAGGTAGCAGTTGGATGTCGTGCTGAGTCACAGTACACTCTTGGGGGTCATCTCGAAACAACTCTTGATGTTCTCTGACGAGTTTGATTAGTGGAGCACTATTATCGTCCTGAAAATGATGTTGAAGGTTAGTAAGGATTTCCGAGTTAGAGAGCGCTGTCTCAGTGTCAGTGCTCTCGGAAGGAGAAGCAGGGAAGGTCTCACTGTGGCTGTATGGACCTGTAAATGAGGTGAAATTGGTTAACACAGTGGGAGGAACCCCATGGTAGGGCTTGAGTAAATTAATGTGGCACAGCTGGGTCTTCCGCCGCCTATCGGGGGTCTCGAGAACGTAGTTGAAGTTGTTCCGGCACTCCTTAACACGGTAGGGTCCTGAGAACCTGTTCTGTAAAGGAGAACCTGGGATAGGGAAATAGGCAAGCACTAAGTCTCCTGGTGTAAACTTCCTTACTTTACAGTGCTGGTCGTAACGAGTCTTCATCCTCTCCTGGGCTTTCTGTAGGTTGTTGCTGGCAAAGGAATGGACCCTCTCTAGAATGTGTCGGAGATTTTGAAGATACTGGGGCACATTCTGATGCTCACTGAAGGTGGCATCACGTAGAGAATCCTTGAAAGCCTTGAGAGGTGTACGGCACTTACGTCCGTAGAGCATCTCATAAGGAGATACTCCTAGTGACTCGTTGGGAAGACTTCTGAAAATACACATGATGAGATCAATTTGCCTATCCCAATCCTTTGAGGTCTCATTACAGAACTTTTTTAAGAGTGCCTTGATGGTTTGATGACTACGCTCGAGAGAACCCTGTGAAGCAGGATGATAGGGGCTGGACAGTACCTGTTTGATGTTGAACTCCTCCAGAGTCCGTTTGAAGAGATCACTGGTGAAGTTGGTGCCACAGTCGCTCTGAATCTCCCTCGGAAATCCATACTGGGTGAAGATTTTCAGTAGATTCTTCACCACTGTAGCAGCTGTAATATTTTTCACTGGAACTGCTATCGGAAATCTGGTGGTAGGACACAGGATGGTTAAGATATATGCGTTGCCTGCACTGGTCCGAGGCAAAGGACCAACACAGTCGATAATGAGTTTGTGGAACGGTTCCTCAGGCACCTGGATGGGTATCAGTGGTGCTCTGGGAATGGAAACGTTCGGTTTCCCGGCTAACTGACACACGTGGCATAATTTGACATGAGATTTTGACGTCGTTTACCATACCTGGCCAGTAGTAGTCTTGTCGAATTCCATGGTAAGTCTTGTTGAACCCGTAGTGTGACAAAGCGCCGTGGGCCAGGTGTAGAATCGTGGGCCGCAGGCTGGTAGGAATCACTAGTTGTTCAACGTCTGCCCAATCGTCCTCGTCCTTCAGTTTACTGGGTCTATACCTGCGATAGAGTAATTCGTTCTCCATAAAGAACCCAGGAACACTGTCGGATTGGGTTTCAGCCTGAAAGAATAATGGTGTCAAGGTAAGATCATCTCTCTGTAACTTACGGAACTCCAAAGCGGTCAGATTAGGGGGTAGTTTCGAAGGGTCCTGAGGGACAGCGGTAGCAGTAGAGTCAGCTGGCTGTGGTCGTGCAGCTTGAGCACGGGTGGTCACCATAACAGGAGGAGAACCTTCATCACTCTCTTGAACCTTTGCTGGAACATGCTCAAAAATCGGGTTATCCAACACAGAGTTGCTTACCTCGGATATGTCCTTGACGATCAGGTTGTTTGGTTGTTGGTCTTCTGCCAAGTCGTTGCCCAGGAGAAGTTGCACTCCAGGCATGGGAAAAGGCTTTTCCCTGACGGCGACTTGGACTTCACCGGTCACGAAGGGACAATCTAGGTAAACTCTGGCAAGGGATAAGGAGTTGTAGCAGTAAGGTCAGTGATGAATACAGTCTCTCCTGTGTAGGCGACGTTGGGCACAGCTGATTTCAAGACGATCGATTGTAGAGCCGCTGTGTCCCGCAGGATCTTAAGTCCAAAACGTCCCTCTGAATCTGAACCGTGGGTAGAGATAGTTCCTGGATATAGATGCTTGCTAAAGAGAGAGAGATCATTAGCATGAACACCAACATTCATTACAGGCTTACCGGACTTAGGGTGAGTAGGTTTAGACTTAGGAGGTTCTATGTTACCTTTAGATTGGGACTTACCACATTTTTCAATGGTATGTCCATATAGTCGACAATACCTGCAGTACAGTTGAGAGGTACCTTGATCTGGGCTCGCTTTCTCGTAACTGTACCAAGACTTCTTGCTGGTAGGTTCTGGTGTCAGCCGGTGGATGAGGCTGTAAGTGTCAGCTGACTTCGCGCACTTCACCAAATCGGTCTCTTCTTTGTCTGCTAAGTATAGGCGGACAGGAGGAGGTACACGTCTCAAAAATTCTTCAACCAGTATGAGGTTGACAAGCTCTGGAAAAGTAGAGACATGTGCTGCCTCCAGCCATTTCATGAAATATCTCCGTTTGGTGTTAGCAAATTCTAAGAAGGTGGTGGTACTTGCCTTGACGTAGTCACGGAACTTTCGTCGATAGCTTTCGGTGGAGAGAAGGTAGGCGTCCAACACAGCTTGCTTCAAGGTGGTGTAGTCGTTTTCTGATGCCAAAGTGCTGAGTGTGACTGCTGCTCTACCTGTTAAATGTACTCGGAGAAGGGTAGCCCATTGGTCGTCAGGCCAACTAAGTTGATTAGCAAGGGTCTCAAAAGTAGTGAAGAACACATCAACCTCCGTTTCTATGAACGGGGGCATTAACTTACTTGCATGGGAGACATTGAAACTGGGAGGAAGACTAGCGGCAGCTTGTTGGAGTTGAGCTTGGTGTGCAGCGTCCCTCGTGAGTTCTCGGTCACGACAGTCTAGAGCTGTTTCTGCCTGCCGTTTGTCGTGTTCACGTTGCATCTCGAGTCGCTGTTTGTATAAGGCCAACTCACGTTCACTTTCTTCTTTCTTCAGTGCGGCCTCTCTCTCTTTGAGGCGGATTTCTTCTTGTTTGAACTGGAGCTCGCGTTCTTGTTCTTCCTTTCTGATGTTAGCTTCACGCTCTCTGATTGCAGCTGCTTCCTGTTGTTGCTCCCGCTCGATCTTAGCAAGTTCTAGCTTGAGCTTTATTGCTGTCAAGTCATGTTTATCTGAAATAGTGTATTGTTCATGAGTATCAGAATCTATCTTCCCTTCATCCAAAAGATAATCTAAAATTATATTATTTATGGCATATTTGTTGGCGCCAGGTGGAACTTCCAATTGATACTCGTGTGCAAGAGTTATCAATTCGACCCTTTTAGCGTGACGCAATTTCTCTATTTCACCTTCTGGATTGCCTTGAAAGCTTGTAGGCGAAACATTGTGAAAATATAGCAAAATAAAGGAGACACGAATATACAGTGAGAATATGGTGAATGTCAGAAACAGGAAACGTGGCAACTGATACCTATCCTGTGGGGAATTATTAATAATTAAAGGTAATTCAAGATGGTAAATGAATAAGGTCGCAGGAAATCTTGTACCTGGTACTCACTGTGGGAGGATAAAGGCAAGAAAATCCTACTAATTAGTGGAAACTGAGTTTAAAAGACAAGTGAAACACTAAATGGCTTCAAAATAAATGAGGTAGTCCAAAAAATGTAGTCATACCTTGCCAAGTCACTATAGAACATAAGCAAAGGTACCCACTGAAATTGAATATGGTATTTACAGAATTAGCGAACTTTGTGCTCAAAAGAAAGAACGCTAATTCCCTACCTTGGGTAAATACCATCAATCTGACCGACGAGTAGGGGTGCGAGTGTCAACTGGTGACGAGAACTATCGGCGAGGTCCCAACTCGCCAATAATAGTTCGTGCTAGAGGATCTATAGCCCTCTTTTTCCTCCTAGAGTCGGATTGCAGAATTTAGGTGCTATTGACCCGGAGACAGACCACAGTACCAGGGTACCTATGTGATAATCTGTCAAAAATGTGAGAAATATCTGGGGACAAAAGATGTTAAACACGGGTAATAACACGGAAGGGGGAGACGACCAATTAAGAGTATGACTGAGGCCTACAGTCACCACGTAATCCAAAGTTGTCTCACACTCACCATATGCTACTCCCGTAATGCACAATATACACAGCACCATATAATAATAAACGTGATTAATGTAAATAATGAAAGCAAGGGAAATGAAAGCCAAGTACGCTTACCACAATTACCAATACCTGAGTGAAGCTCCGTGGACAGGCCCCCAATTATATGTGACGGTAAAGTAGTGGAGTATGGTGGTCGGCAGTCTTCCATAACTACTCTTGCGTGTTTAGGCAAGTTGGGCATTGCATAGACACAGTGTCTTCCCATATTCAACAGGGACTTGATGAAAAAACGTAAATTTGACCCCTCACTTGCTCTGGTGCTCTTGGGAGGTGGTGGTAGAGGTGTTGAAATGCCCCGAAATTACCATCTCTTTTAGGGTCTGAGCGTGGTGTAGTGGGTTAAGGCGTTACCTGTCATGCCGGTGGCTGGAAGGCTTCTGTGCTGGCTAGGGTTCGAGTCTCCTGGTGGGAAAGTGTTCTATAGTTTAATATATGTATATATATATATATATATATATATATATATATATATATATATATATATATATATATATATATATATATATATATATATACATATGTATATATATATATATATATATATATATATATATATATATATATACATATGTATATATATATATATATATATATATATATATATATATATATATATATATTATTAAATATGACCGAAAAAGTGAGATTAATAATTCTAACACGAATTTTCTCGATTTTCCTTATGTTTCTTTTTACTGGTGACGGTAATTGAAAAATCAATTCTCCAAAATTCATTTTTATTTCTAGTCTGACGCGACACTTGAGCGCGTTTCGTAAAACTTATTACATTTTCAAAGACTTTAGTTTATCCACACACAACTTATGACTGAACTTATGACAGAAACAACATTGGCTCTTATACCTGCATTTGGGTGAGGTGATGATATACAATACGGGGTACAGAATAGTGGGGTACAAAACAATGGGTATAGATGGAAGTTGGGTAAAGATAGAACTGCAGAAGGCCTATTGGCCCATATTTCTTGATGTTTCTATATTGGAGCGGAGTCTTGAAGTGGGTAGAATATAGTTGTGCGTTAATTGGCTGTTGATTGCTGGTGTTGATTTTTGATGTGTAGTGCCTCGCAGATGTCAAGCCGCCTGCTGTCGCTGTATCTATCAATGATTTCTGTGTTGTTTGCTAAGATTTCTCTGGTGATGGTTCGGTTGTGGGAAGAGAATATATGTTCCTTAATGGAGCCTTGTTGCTTATGCATCGTTAAACGCCTGGAAAGAGATGTTGTTGTCTTGCCTATATACTGAGTTTTTTGGGCTTACAGTCCCCAAGAGGGTATTTGAAGGCATAGACGACGTTTGTCTCTTTTAGAGCGTTCTGCTCCGTGTCTGGAGAGTTTCTCATGAGTAGGCTGGCCGTTTTCTTGGTTTTATAGTAAATCGTTAGTTGTATCTTCTGATTTTTGTCTGTAGGGATAACATTTCTATTAACAATATCTTTCAGGACCCTTTCCTCCGTTTTATGAGCTGTGGAAAAGAAGTTCCTGTAAAATAGTCTAATAGGGGGTATAGGTGTTGTATTAGTTGTATCTTCAGAGGTTGCATGGCGTTTCACTTTCCTTTTTATGATGTCTTCAATGAAACCATTGGAGAAGCCGTTGTTGACTAGGACCTGCCTTACCCTACAGAGTTCTTCGTCGACTTGCTTCCATTCTGAGCTGTGGCTGAGAGCACGGTCGACATAAGCGTTAACAACACTCCTCTTGTACCTGTCTGGGCAGTCACTGTTGGCATTGAGGCATATTCCTATGTTTGTTTCCTTAGTGTAGACTGCAGTGTGAAAACCTCCGCTCCTTTCCATGACTGTTACATCTAGAAAAGGTAGTTTCCCCATCCTTCTCCATCTCGTAAGTGAAACACAACACGGAATTCTGCTCAAATGCCTCCTTCAGCTCCTGCAGATGTCTGACATCAGGTACCTGTGTAAAAATGTCGTCAACACACCTGCAGTATATGGCCGGTTTCAAGTTCATATCGACTAAGACCTTTTGTTCGATGGTACCCATGTAGAAGTTCGCAAACAGGACACCTAGTGGAGAACCTATGGCGACCCCATCTACTTGCTTATACATGTGCCGATCCGGGCTCAACAAGGGTGCCTCTTTAGTACAAGCTTGGAGTAGTTTCCTCAGAACGCTTTCTGGTGTGTCAAGAGGAGTACAAGCTGGATCACGATACACTCTGTCTGCTATCATCCTGATTATTTCATCCACAGGTACGTTGGTAAACAGGGATTCTACGTCCTACTCTTATCACTGTGGCCTGTGTTCCCCGCAGTAAGTCAACAAATTCCTTTGGAGACTTCAGGCTGAAGGCACAAGGGACATAAGGAGTCAGCAAGCCGTTGAGTCGCTTCGCCAGTCTGTACGTAGGTGTGGGTATCTGGATGATGATTGGCCGAAGTGGATTTCCAGGCTTGTGTGTCTTGACATTTCCATTTGCGTATCCAGGTTCGTATTCTCCAATTATCTTTGGCATTTAGAGTCCGGATTTCTTGGCGTTCACAGTTTCGATCAATTTGTTGACCTTTGCTTTCCATTCGGCTGTAGTGTCCTTCGTTACTCTTTGGAATTTAGTTTGGTCAGAGAGTATGAGGTTCATTTTTGCCAGATATTCGTCTTTTTTAAGAATGACGTATATTGGCGACTTGTCACCTCTCCTGACGACTATCTCCTTGTTCTCACGAAGGCTCTTAGCTGCCGCTTTGAGCTTAAGGGACAGTATGGTGCTTCTGTAGTTGCCTCGATTCTTTCCTCCTTCTGCGATAAGTTCTGCTTGCAAGGTGTCCTTGGTGGTGACCTTTTTTTGTGTCTTGAGGTCGAATATGTCGTCCAACAGGATTTCCAACTCCACTTTCCGGGCCATCTCACTTGGTCTGGACATAACGTGGCAGTTTATATCCAGATTTAGGAGAGTGACTTGGTCCTCAGTGAGGTTGATTCCTGCAAGGTTCAGGAAGCCATCTCTCAGTCGTGGAATTGCCATAGGTCCTCCATATATCCTATTTTACTTAGGCCATAGGTCCTATTTTACAGGAACTTCTTTTCAACCGCTCATAAAACGGAGGAAAGGGTCCTGAAAGATATTGTTAATAAAATCGTTATCCCTACAGACAAAAATCAGAAGATACAATTGACGATTTACTATAAAACCAAGAAAACTGCCAACCTACTCATGAGAAACTCTCCAGACACAAAGCAGAACGCTTTGAAAGAGACCAATGTCGTCTATGCCTTCAAATGCCCACTTGGGGACTGTAAGCCTCAAAGAACTCAGTATATAGGCAAGACAACAACATTTCTTTCCAGGCGATTAACGATGCATAACCAACAGGGCTCTATCAAGAAACATATAATCTCTTCCCACAACCAGACCATCACCAGAGAAGTCTTAACAAAAAACACGGAAACCATCGATAGATACAGCGATAGCAGGCGGCTTGATATCTGTGAGGCACTACACATTAAGAAGTCAACACCAGCAATCAACAGTCAATTAATGCACAATTATATTCTACCCACTTCAAGACTCCGCTCCAATATAGAAGCATCAATAAATATGGGCCAATAGGCCCTCTGCAATTACTTCCAATCTTCCCTTTAGCTTATACCCCGTTATTTCGTGTTCTGGTTTGTGTTGAAATTTTGTTTTCACCTCATCCAAAACTATTGTAACATATCACCTCACCGAAATGCAGGTATAAAATGAAAGCTGTTTAAACTCTGTTTAGTGTTAGTTGTGTGTGTGTAACCTAAAGTCTTTGAAAATGTAATAAGTTATTATGAACGCGTTCTAGCATCGCGTCAGACTAGAAATAAAAATGAATTTTGGAGAACTGATTTTTCAATTATCACCGACAGTGAAAAAAAACATAAGAAATATAGAGAAAATTTGTGTTAGAATTATTAATCTTACTTTTTCGGTCTATTTAATATATATATATATATATATATATATATATATATATATATATATAATATAATATATATATATATATATATATATATATATATATATATATTAGGGGTACCACCTCTGGTGCAATTGCAGGGACCCACATCCTCGAAGAAGAAAACAAAGAGCATTCAGAGAAGATCTTGTGGATTCTCACTGAATACTTTATTCTTTTCTTCTCCTACCACCCCTATTATTTTTTTGTATGTTTTGTTTTATTTTATTGCAATGCTACAGTTTACAGAGAACACACACACACACACAAATATATAACAATTAAACAATCAGCGTTCGAAGACCTCGTCCAGCTCCTCGGAGGTTGGGTGCGTACCCAGGATACAGCACGCATTTCCCCTCTGCACTGCGACACTGAGGCGCTGGAATAGGAAACTGGCTGCTCGTGGGTCTCTAGTTTTCCCAATGAGTTCCTCACCAACCTCCTTTAAAAACTTGAGTGCACATTTACCCCAGGCGCCCAGAGTCTCTGAGCCTATCGGCACGAACCTGTAACAACGTTCTAGGTTTCTGTACTTGTGGATTTTCTGGGTCTCCCTGAAGGTGGCTGCCCCACCTCCCTCCGCTGAGCTGTAACGTAAATAGGTATCAGCCAATGTAGATGCACAGGTGTAATCCCATACGACCTGTTTACCTTCCCTCCATGGCTGCAGGGTGACTCCATCTGGGCGTTTTTGGCTGTTGTCAGGTCTGCACAGCTGGGGTTCCCTTTGTGCTGGACACCCAGCTGTAGCCAAACTTCTCTTGATGATGTCATTGACTGCCTCGTGTCTGGCAATCTTTCCCTGTGTCTTACGACAGATGAGACCATGGCTGCCGTATTGGTCTGCCCGTGCCTGGCCGCAAATACACCGGTGCTCGGTGGAGATAGGGGCGGCAAGGCGCAGAGCAACACCAATACTTAGGGCCCGATGATCCAGGCGGGTGCCCAAGGCGGAATTAGGGACTGCCAACAGGAAGTCCCCAGCATGGGGGGCTTGCACAGCTAGGAGACGCGCTCTGTCCTTCTGAGAAGCTACGTCCAGCAATGCTTTGGCGATGTTCTCCACTATAGGGCTATCCCATTTGGCCTGTTTACCGTCGTTTGGACAAGTTGGTCGGGTGTGTGAATTGGCGAGTGTGTCCCACCGACCAGCTCCTTCCACAAATTTGGGATCACGAATCCCAATGGAGTTCCTTAGGTATTCTGGTAGTATTTCCTTCACTAATTCACTTGTAGCACTGGTCGAGGATAAGAATGCCGGCAATGCTAACTGTGTCGCCTTGCGAATACCTATACCCCCAAGTCTAACTGGGAGCGTTGCTTGGTCCCACTGGTCATCTTGCAGGGAGAGGTTTAACACTTTCATAGTTATGTCTTTAGGAGTGAATCGTATTCCGTTAATTTTGGGCTGTCAAAAGAAGGAGCACACCTGAGGAAATAGGTAAGTCTGGGCAAGGCCAGGCACCTTGTAAGAAGGTACAACGCATCATGAGCATCCAAAGCCCTATTCGCGCCTCCATCCTCCTCAGGTCTTTAAGCTTTTCTTCGAGGACTACCTCAATGGCGTTCGAGCCCAGAGGTGCCCCTAGCAGCACACTGTCGGTGGGAGCGATCACTTGGGCTCCTGGCAATAAGATTGTACTGCATTTATGATTGATTGGTTGGACGAGATGATTTCATACTTTGATATATATATAATACTTACCTTTGATTTATACTATACAGTATACTATACCATACTGATATATTTCACACTATAATATATATATATATATATATATGATATATATATATATATATATATATATATATTATATAATATATATATGTATATATATCTATATATATATATATATATCTATGTATATATATACCTATATATATATTATATATATATCTATATATATATAATTACACTTTTACACTTTGCTGTACTGGCACTCTGGAAGCAGTATAAC
>WNGS01076763.1:24145-45843 GCA_020271785.1 Procambarus virginalis | reverse complement strand
ACACTTTTTCTGGGGGGAGCCCCTACGGCTCCCCGGAGCTATCCATGGCTGATATGGATACCCTAACTATTTTGCATCAGTCGATGTGGGTGGAGTTCTAGGCCTACCGGGGACCACGAGCCAGAACCTGGCCCCCTCAGAGAGGCACGGGGAGCAATGGCCCATAGAAATGCACATGTGATTTGGAGCATTCTATATCTGCCATCGACCGGGACAGGCACCCAGAAAGGTAAGCGCCACAAAACAAACCCCTATTCTGGTTAACCACAAAAATTGACAAACGAGTGGACAGAACTCCCCCAGGAAAACGAACTAACAAGCATGACGTCACACGAGCCGCGCCGCATGTCTGCGCAGCTCCCCCCTCCCCGGGAGGGGGAAGGGGAGCCCCAGACCCCCGCGCCGGCTATCCACACCCCAGTTCCTCGGCTGATGGGATCTTGCACGGTCGTGTGGCTCCAGCTCCGTCTTGTTTCAGTGCTGTGACTTGTTTTCAGTGCTGCTCTTACGGTGATCGTGTGAGCTGGGAGTAGTATTCTCAGGTACTCGGGCTGCATGTGCTTAGGGTCACCTTCCCTGAGTGCCCTGTAAGTACCGCCCTTGGGGCTTGGGGTTATCTTCCACAAGTCACCTCGGGTCTACCTCTGTTGGCTTTTCGCTGCTTGGCGTTTGGCCGCCCCGAGTGTTTGGGAGTTTTACTCCCTTGTTACCTTGGGGTAAGTGGTAGTTATAGCACTGGTGGGCGCAGGGCACTGCGTAGCTAGTTTTCACCTATGACAGCGGCCGGCTCTGTTCCCTCTGGGTACGTTGTCCACTTGTGTGGTTTTTCTTTTATATTTGTTTGTGCCTGGTAGGGGGGTCTGCCTTGTCCCCATCCCCCTTATGTTAGGTTCGTTTGTGTGGTGGCACCCCCTGCTTCGCCCTCGCGAGTGGACACGTCCCGTGGGTTCAGCTTTAGCAGTTTGCTTGGTAGTTTGGGGCGCCGGTTAGCAGTGCCCTGCCTGGGATAACCCTTAGCAGACCCAGTCTAGGGGCCCTGGAAAACCCCCCGGGGGCTCTCGGGTCCGATTGTGGAGACCCTTGCGTCCCCTCTCGCTTTGTGCGAGTTGAGGGTTGCTCTGTCCCTTTGTCTCAGGGTGACTCTCCTTGTTTTTGCCTCCGTCATGCTGCCTGTTGGGTCGGTGACACATTCGACCCTGAGTCCTGCGAGCTTTGTTGCTTGTTCGTGACTCCATTCACCCAGTCTGCTGATGAATTCCCGTGGGTGCAGGCAGCTCGCGCGTTGCAGGGTAGGTTGGTTGCAACGCGCTCAGGTTTGTCGCTTCCCCGGACGCCCCGATGCTGCCCCGCTTGTGTAGGGACACATTGGGGGTTTTGGTCGTTTTCGGCCTTGGTTCTTCCACGCCCCTTGATTTTCCCCCCTGCTTCCGGCCCCTACGCATCTGTAGGCTTTGGGGTCGGGGCGGGGTTCGAGGTTCTGAGACTTGGGCAGTTTCGGGGGTTGCCCCGTCCGGGTAGCTGCGGAGGCATTCGAGTCTGTTCCTCCTGCCGATGCTCCGGGGTCTGACCAGTGGGCCCCTTCTCTTCCAGCTCTCTCGGCTGCCCCGGCTTTTTCTTGTGGGGCCGGGGCTTTGGAGGTCGACTCGGCCCCGGGGCCTAGTGTAGAGGCTCCTGGGGTTGGGGAGGAGCGACCTTGGGGGGCTTTGTGCTCCATTGCGCCCCGCCTGGATTCCGTCCTTCTGAGCGGGGCTTACTGTTGCGAGGAGTGGGGTTTTTCTTTCCCCCCTCTGCGTACGACTTGGGCTTGGGTTCTGCTCCTCCCCGGTTCGGTTCCGTGTCCCTGTGGTTCCTTCGGTTCCGTCTTTCGGAGTTTTTTCGGCTAACCGCATCTCTTCGTCTGCGGTGCCGTTGGCCTTTGCGGCTTACCTCCTGGTGTGAACTTGTAGCAGTTTTAGGCTACTTGTAGCAGTATTGGGCTACTTGTAGCAGTATTGGGCTACTTGTAGCAGTATTGGGGGGGGTGGGCTACTTGTAGCAGTATTGGGCTACTTGTAGCAGTATTGGGCTACTTGTAGCAGTATTGGGCTACTTCTCGCCCTGTTGGGCTACTTCTTTCGCGTCCTGCGCGTGCGCCGTGAGTTTGTTTTGGTTCCGGGCGGTGTGCACATGTGTTGTGCTTCCATTTTCTCGGGGGCTTCGCCTCTCGCTCTTCATCCCATCCGTGCCCCGTTGCTTGGGGTTGTCTGGGGTGCTGCTGTACTCTCCTAGTTGTGTTTGCGGGGGTTGAGCTCTGGCTCTCTGGTCCTGCCTCTCAACAGTCAATCAACAGGTGTACCGATTCCTGAGCCTATTGGGCTCTATCATCTCTACACTTGACTCTGTGTATGGAGTCAGCCTCCACCTCATCCTTTCCTCATGCATTCCGTTTGTCAACCACTCTGACACTAAAACAGTTCTGCAGGTGAGTTGGTGCGGTTTGGCGTTTCCTTCGTCCTGACGCTGTTTTTGGGCGTAGGCATGGGTGTACGTACGTACTTGTGACAGTGGTCCGTATCGCCCGAGGTGCCTGCTGCTGGGCTATTAGCCCATATTGGGCTGCTCTTGTTCTCTCCACCTGATTCCTTCCTCGGTTCACGGGTGTCTGCGGGTGGCCTCTTGGCCCTTTCGAGGCGACCCCTGCCTGTACTCCTGCCCCTCTCCTATGCTTGTCTCACCTGGCTTGAGTTCGGGGCCCCGCCTCCACCTTGTTCCACGGTGCAACGGTGGGGGTGCCTGTTTGGTGGTACGTTTCCTGTGTCGAGGGTGTTGTGTGCTTGCGGGGTTGGGTTCTGGCTCTTTAGTTCCGCCTCTCCCCTGTCGTTTGCCTGTTGAGCGGTTTCTGTGCTTCATGGGCGCTCTCGTCTCTGCTCTTGGGGCTGTGTATGGGATCAGCCCATGTTGGGCTGCCCAATGTGTTCCTTCGGTTGCCTGTTACACTGCACACGTTTCTCCTACCGTCCCTGTGGCTCGGTTGGGTGCTCGGTTTCCGCCTGTGTCCCCTTGTGTGCCGCTCGTGTACGATTTATCTATCTTCTCTGTCGCTCCCTCGGGGAGTGTGGGGACGTTTTGCTGCGGTTTTGGTACTGCAGCTGCGTGTCGGGGTTGGTTGTGGCATTATGTTCGGCCCTTCCGTGCTCCTTTTGGGGCCCTCCTTCCTTGTCGGTCTTGCTGTGCTGGGCCTGGTTTTCCAGGTTCCTTGGATTCTGTTTTGTCCTTGCCTCATTGTGCTGGTTGGGGATGAGCTTGGGGTCTTCGTCTCGCCCCTCGCTTTTTCCTCCGGTTTCCGTTCAAGTTCCGGAGCCTAGTGGGCTCCCTTCCTTGGTGTTTTTCACGGCTGCCCCGGGGTTTTCTTGACGCTGGGGCTTTGAGGGGACAGCTCGGCCCCGGGGCCTGCAGGGTGGGTTCCCGGGGCTGGGGTGGTGCTAACGTAAGGGGCCTTCGGCCCCGTTGGTCCCCGCCGGGGTCTTTCTACCCCTCTGGGCCAGGCTTGCGGTTTTGTGGTGTGGGGTTTTTCCGTCCCCCCGCTCCGCACGTGCTTTGTGGGCATCGGTCCCTCCCTGGGCTCGGTTTTCCTTGTCCAGCGTGCCCGTTGTTTCCGTCCTGTCGGTGGGTGTTTTTCTACAGTCTTCGCACCTTTTTCCAGGACGGGCCTTCTCAGTCATGTCCCCCTCTTCTTGGGGTTCTGCATGACTTTTGGTCTCGGGTGCGACGGAGTTTTTTGTGCCTTCGTTCTTTGTTTGCTTCTTTTGTTTTCGAAGGTTTGGGACTGTTTTGGGGTAGCCTTGGTAGCTGCACCCAATTGCCGTGGGAAAGGAGAAAGCGGATAAACAGAGGGGAGTTCAACACCCACTGTGTGACGTTGACATGTCAGTCAGTCCGACCGGCGCAGGTCAGTCCTAGCGCCGTATACTGCATTGGTCATCTGTTGGGGCTCGTGACACCCGTCACCGACATCTTTCTTCCTTGTCCCCGGTCGCTCCGTGGCTTCCGGCACCCACACCATAGAGAGAATGCAGCCGGCGATGACACTGCTGCTCCTCTCGTTGACGGGGCCGGCGCCTGCTACTCTGGCGGCGTCTTTGTGCTGGGTTTTCCTTGACACACTTCCCAGTGGGCCCCTCCTCCTTCACTCTCCTGTAAACGTACATGTACGTGTGCGGCGGAGAATGAAAGGGCAGGAATAATGAGAGTGGGAAAAGCAATTCTGTGTCTTCTAACCCCAGTCAGCTCTTTCCCATTTTCTGGTACGTCTGTCGTCATTCGGTTGAGCTTCCCTCCGGTCCTTTCTAGGGCTTGTGGGTCCTCTTCCCGGCAGTTTCTGGATGTTTGGCCTTCTGGTTCTTTTGTGCATATATCTCCTCTTCGTGCTGTCTCGGCGCTCCTCGTTTTCCTGTGGGCGATTTTGCTCCTTTTAATAAGTCTTCGCTCCTGCCCTTCTGCAGGGTGTTGGTGCGGGGCGGCTCCTTATGCAGGTTCCTTCCCTGTCGGCTGCACTTGTGGTGGTGGACTTGCACGCTTGTGGCATTTTGGTTTTGGTCCTGCGTTTTCTTTTCCCTCCTGGGGCTGTCATAGGATTGGCTTGCAGAAGGTGTAGAGGCGCTTGGGACTGTTCCTGGGTCTTGCACCTTGGTTCTGCTGCTAGCTTTCGGTATCGATGTTCCTTCTGTGCCGTTTCGCAGGCTGTATCGTGCATTGTTTCACCTCCGGCCTGTTTCTGCACTGCCTGTGCCGTCCAGGTCTTTGGACAGGGTGCTCTCCTGTTTTTCTTCTCCTTGGTGGTTGTGGCTCCTTGGGGCCAGGTTTGCTTTGCCTCGGCTATCTTTTGGCATTGGCCTCTGGGGGTCGTGTGGCAGTGCTTCATGCTCTTCTCAGGTGCAGTGGTTTCTTGGCTCCTATGATCTTGGTCATAGTTTTCTTCGTCTGTGGCCTTTCTCCCTTTTTCTGGCGAATGTAGTGCCTGCTGCTTTCCGGAGGGGTCCTTTTGGTTGTTGTCTCGACTTCGTGTTGAGGAGTGGTTCCCGACCGCCTCCCGGGTATGTCCCCTTGTTTTCTTAGGTAGTCTTTGGTGAGGTAGCTCCGGGGAGCCGTAGGGGCTCCCCCCAGAAAACCAGCGTTGAATGTAATGAAACGCCATTTTCTGGGTGAGTCCCGGAGGCTCCCCGGCATCCCTCCCGCCCTCCGGTCGGCGGTTTTTCGTGGTTTTGATATCCAGCCTCGGAACTGGGGTGTGGATAGCCGGCGCGGGGGTCTGGGGCTCCCCCTTCCCCTCCCGGGGCGGGTGAGTTCTTTTCCTTGTTTGTCAATTTTTGTGGTTAACCAGAATAGGGGTTTGTTTTGTGGCGCTTACCTTTCTGGGTGCCTGTCCCGGTCGATGGCAGATATAGAATGCTCCAAATCACATGTGCATTTCTATGGGCCATTGCTCCCCGTGCCTCTCTGAGGGGGCCAGGTTCTGGTTCGTGGTCCCCGGTAGGCCTAGAACTCCACCCACATCGACTGATGCAAAATAGTTAGGGTATCCATATCAGCCATGGATAGCTCCGGGGAGCCTCCGGGACTCACCCAGAAAATGGCATTTCATTACATTCAACGCTGGTTTTTTGCCGCTTTCAAACCCTTAACACTAGGATTGTCGACAATTTGTTGTGCTACCAAATCCATTTTTAGTGTGCTAAGATACAGCAGACTCCAACACAAATTTATAATTTTGCACCACCTTTCTCTTTTTAGGCTGAGAATTTGTTTTGAAAATTGATAAGGACAGTGCTTAGTTTACTTGACAGCCCTGTCAACTGGTAAATTTTTTGCACTCAAGAACACGCACAAAAATTTATTAAAACACTTTTCATAAAGATTAATAAAATGTACATAAATATGTAATAAAGTACATATTCATATTATACCAATATTAAAAATATTCTAAATTTCTACACAAGTTAAAGTGAATAAATACGCTACACAATTTTTATGTCAGGTTACACCTACAGGCTATCCACTTTTATTAGGCTTTCGATCAGGCTGCTCAATAAGTGAGGTGCTCTCGGACGGGCCCCCAATTGTATCACGGCCTGTGTCTTACTGATGTTATCAGTAGTGATACGATTTTGTTGTCATAGAGAGCTATCGAGAATTTGGTGGCGGTGGTGATCCTTAAAATGTTGTCTAGGGAGTAAGGAAAACAGCCTAGTACACAAGTCACAAATTTATACGTATAAGTCACACATGAATACATTCAACAAGGCGTTTTCCTCACAACATAAGATTTGTATATATTAGTATTATAACCTCAAGTGGCTCTGACCACCCACGGCTCGCCGTCCCAAACCTGGAACCTTGCACCCAGCCACCACAGCTATCATCCAATGACACATAATTAAGCCTCTAGGAAACCTGGACTCTTATAAAACCTCTCCAACTTCTGTAATATTACTCTACCCAATCTTGCAACCCTGGTTATATACAAGGATAGGCTTATCTGACTGTACGGCCGGAGAAAACCCCTCAAATAGCAAGATCGGTCGGCAGTGATACACCTCCCGTTCCAGTCAAGATGGCGTCTACCTCTCTTGCATCATCGCCCCTTAATACTCTATTTTTTTTTTTTAGATATATACAAGAGTTGTTACATTCTTGTACAGCCACTGGTATGCTAGCGTTTCAGGCAGGTCCCTGGAATACGATCCCCTGCCGCGAAGAATCGTTTTTTCATCCAAGTACACATTTTACTGTTGCGTTAAACAGAGGCTACAGTTAAGGAATTGCGCCCAGTAAAGCCTCCCCGGCCAGGATACGAACCCATGACATAGCGCTCGCGGAACACCAGGCGAGTGTCTTACCACTACACCACGGTAGTGGTGTTTATCACTATTTATTCTTTACATATGCAACCAAACTCATTATGGATTTTATTTACCATATTCCCCATGCATACTTTTTGATAGAGTCCATTTTTCCCTTACATAGTTAGGCTATTCCAGTTCACATTATTTCTGAATCTCCAGCTGATAAGGCACTACTTTACTGAGCGGAGTATTACTGGTGACTCACAGCCTCTCTGATCTCAGCTGTGGATTTATTCTAATAAACTCTCTCCACTGAGTCCACCAACATTTTACAACCGAAACCAACCTCCACAGGAGGTAAGGTTCGTATCACCTATCATGGTTCATTCCCCTGTTCACGGAATGGATGACTGACGCCGACTCGTTCAGTTGGCTCTGCTGAATGTACGGGCCCCTGGAGGTGGACCTCTTTGCGTCGGCGTGGTCGAGGTGTCTCCCGGTATATGTGGCTCCCTTCCCCGACTGTGAGGCGGTCGGGGTCGATGCTTTTAGGCAGGACTGGTCGAGGTGTCAAAACCCTGGGGTCTTCCCGTTTCTCCGCCTCTTTCAGCAGTTCGGGCCAGGCCGTTACGTAGTGGGTTTGATCTTCTCCTCAAGTCTTCGCATCTGGTCTTTCTGGCGCAGGTCTATCACCACTTGTATGGTGATCAGGTGGCTATGTTGATGGTGTCCCACCTGTGTGCTTTTTCTTAGCAGCAGTATGAAGTTTCCTGGTGGTTCTTTCGTTATTTCTTGTCTCTACGTAGATTTTCTTCTGTTTTGGATCGAGTTGTCTTGTCCTTCCTTTCTTCGATAGTTTAAGACCATCATCTTACTCCGAATACTGTCACCTTGTATCGTGTGGCACTGGCGGGGCCGCTTCAACTTGCGTTCGGGGTGGATGTTACTTCTGCTCCGTTCTGCAAGTTGTCTCTTGCATTGTTTCACCTCCGGCCTGCTCATGCACTGCCTGAGTCGTCCTGGTCGTTGGACCAGGTGCTCTCTTTTCTCTCTTCTCCTCGGTTTATTGTGGCCCCTTTGGTTCAAGATTGTTTTGCGAAGGCTTGTTTCCTATTGGCATTGGCCTCTGGGAGTTAAGTTGGGGTGCTTCATGCTCTTCTCCAGCGCAGGGGTTTCTGTTCTTTTGGTCCTGGTGGTAGGTTTGTTTGTTGGTAGCCATCTCCTCCTTTTCTGGTGAAGAATGAAACTACTGTTTTCTGGAGGGGTCCTTGAGTTGTTGATGCTTGGTTGGTTCAATTGAGGGTGCATCATGTGTTGTGTTCGGTTGCGGTACTTCATCGTTACCTGCACGCCACAGCCTCAGTGGCCGGGGACGCGCTTTGGGTTGACCCAGTTTCCCTTGTTCCCTGTTCCAGGGTTCGGGTCTCTCAGGTCATCCACAGGATTATTCGTTCCAGCCAGCCTGTAATCTATCCTCATGCCCATGACATTCGTAAGTTTACTGCTCTTGCTACTATCTTTGGAAACATGTCGTGGGCTGACATTCAGGCATGGCGTTTTTTGAGGTCAAACAGCATCTTGATTGCTCGCTATCCAGTCAATGTTTCGGGCCCTTGTCGGGTGTGTCTTATTGGGTCGGCGGTTGCAGCTAGTTGTCTCGACTTCATGTTGAGGAGAGAGTGGCGACCGCCTCCCGGGGTAAGTCCCTCTTGTTTTTATCTTTGGTGAAGTAGCTCTGGGGATCCGAAGGGCTCCCTGCCAGAAAACCAGGGTTGAATGTAATGAGATGTCATTTTCTAGGTGAGACCCAGAGGCTCCCCAACACCCTTCCCTCACTCCGGTTGGCGGTTCTCACGTGTTTTTAACATCTAGCCTCAAAACTAAGGGTGTGTATAGTTGGTGCGGGGGGTCTGGGGCTCCCTCTTCCTCCTCCCGGGGAGGGGGGAGCTGGTCAGACAGCGGCGCGGTGACGGTTGTGACGTCGTGCTCGTTTTTCGTTTGGGGGAGTTCTGTCCAATAATTTGACTTTCAGTAGCAATATTTTAACCAGATAGGGTTTGTTTTGGGGGTGCCTTCCTTTCTGGGTATCTGACCTGGTCAATGGCAGACATAGAATGCTTCCAACCACACAGGGGGTTTCTACAGGTTATTGCTCATCTTGCCTCTCTGAGGGGGCCAGGTTCCAGCCTATGGTCTCTGGTAAGCCTAAGAACTCTACTCGCTTTGACTGATGTCAGGGTCTAATATATTCATATCAGCCGAGATAGCTCCGGGAAACCTCAGGGTCTCACCCAGAAAATGGCATTTTTTGTTTACATTCAAAGCAGGTTTTTTCCAACTGTTCTGCATGCAACAGTCACCTTAGGTACATCTGGCAGACCCCCCTGGCATGAGCTAGAACTATCAGGTATTCAAGAATTGCCTAGAGCATCAGGCCTCAATTTCCCAAGTATTCTCTGTCGAGTTATAACTCCCAGTGGGTGGCCTACTCAAGACAAAGGCATACCTACAGGTTGTGAGTCACATTGGTCATGCCATTCACCCTGTGCATGAGGTGCAGGTGAATGGTAAAGGTTCATATAAATTTGTTTGAAAAGTTGATGAGTGTTAGCATGGGATCATGTGAATTAGGTAACACTATATCAAGAGTCAGGTCTAATGAAAATATAGTGTAATGTTTAACAAGTTCATTTACAACTCAACAACTAGTACAAATGGGAATCCATTACTTTAAGAGTGTCACATCAATTAGCTATGCAATCCATACACAGCAGGAATCGTTTCCCAATGTTCTGGTATGAGGATTCTTGACCCTTTTGCATGGGTCAACACTGGTAATGCTTGCAATTACTGCATTCTGATGCTTGCAGTATCAGAATAACAATAATAATGCCATAATTAATTTATATTGAGACTTGTCACTGAGACAATAATTAAATGATGTTCACCAACTTGTCTATGAGACGACAAACTAAATAATGCTGGTGACACAACTCTAATCTGACATGTGTTTAATCAGTCATTCATGGCCCCCTCAGAGAGGCGTGACACGCTTGAAGGTCTCCACTCACTCTCGGCCACCCAGTGAGGTCATAAACTCTTCACAATCTCGACTTGATCAAAAAGAAATTGTTGCAAGTTGATTCCATTGATACAGGTTTTGGACGATTACTGTTAATCATCACACAAGAAATACACAATGAAAATAATCAGGATCCTGTACTTAATTTTGTCGCGCGCGCGCGAACGAACGAACACACACACACACACACACACACACACACACACACACACACACACACACACACACACACACACACACACACACACACACACACACACACACACACACACACACACACACACACACACACACACACACACACACTCCACACACACTCACACTCACACTCACTCACACTCACACTCTCTCACTCTCTCACTCACTCTCTCTCTCTCTCTCTGACATCAACAATGGTGGCTTCAGCAGCGCTGCAAATTGCTTCCTTAGATGTTTAGTTAGATGTTAGAGATGTTAATGACAGAGGATGAGCATCTGGCGTGGCGCTCACAATGTGGGTACGTATACTAAGTACCTTATGCATAGCGTGGGATTATGCTACCAGCCTCAAACTGCCATTTTTGACGAATGTCCACTACAAATCACTTCAGAGACCACAGTTCCACTCTCACAACTTAACAAAGCCTCACACAGACACATATATAGTTGACAAAGTACTTCTTTACCACACTAGATGTCTTACTGATGTTAAGTACCAGTTACAGTCTCTAACTCGTTGAGCTGCTGTGCCAACATCCACACACAGCAGCGTGTACACAACATACGAACACCTCGTTGAGAGGCGGGACCAAAGAGTGAAGCCCAACCACCACAATCACAATTAGGTGCATACACGAATGTTACTGTCTTATGGCTTTTGAGATGAAATCACTGTCTTTACACTGTACATTCGTCTCCCATCATACACCCACACACAGAGGTGTGTGTACACAAACGTACGAAAACACACCATGAACACATGGGGGGACTTCAGTCATGGAAGGATAGACTGGGCAAACAAGGAACCACATGGAGGTGAGGAAACATGGAGAGCTAAACTGATGGAAGTGGCAACAAGAAACCTTCTAAGTCAGCATGTCAGGGGACCCACAAGAATGAGAGGCAATGATGAACCAGCGAGACCTGACCTAGTCTGCACTCTGAATGACTCCGAGTTGAGGGAAATCAGTTTCGAAGCCACCGTGGGAATGAGCCATCTTCACAGTATACTGTGAAGATGGCTAATGTAGTTCTGATATTCAAGGAGGGTGATAGGAAGCATTGTACTATTGAACTACAAGCCAGTGTCCCTAACTTAGCATACCATGCAAGATGATGGCGAAGATTGTACAAGAAAAGCTAGTGGAACATCTGGAGCAAAAGAACTTTGTAACACAACATCAGCATGGATTCAGGAAAGGCAAATCATGCCTCACAGGATTAATTGAATTCTATGACCAGGCAAGAATGAGAGGGCTGGGCAGATTGCATATTTTTGGATTGCCAGAAAGCCTTTGACACACTACCACATAAGAGACTAGTGCACAAGTTGGAGATGCAGCAGGAGGGAAAGAGAAGGTACTCCACTGGATAAGGGAGTACCTAAGCAATAGAAGACCGTGAGTCACTGTGAGGGGTGAGGTCTCGAAGTGGTGAGGCTTCGTCAGTCGAGTCCCACAGGGATCAGTCCTTACCTTGAAGTGTTTTCGGGGCTTAGCGACCCCGTGACCCGGTCCATGACCAGGCCGCCTCCTTGGACCTATGCTGTTCTTGATATATGTAAATGATCTCCCAAAGGAAATACTCGTTCCTCTCAATGTTTGCAGACGATGCAAAAATTATGAGGAGGATTAAGACAGAGGAAGATAGTATGACGCTACAAGATGACCTAGACAAGCTGAAGGAATGATCCAACAAATGACTACTAAAGTTCAACCCAAGTAAATGTAAGGTAATGGAACTAGGTAGAGGAAATAGAAGGCCAGACACAGGATACCGAATTTAAGATGAAGTCTTTCATGAGACGGACAGAGAAAAATCTAAGAGTTGATATCACTGCAAATCTGTCTCCTGAAGCCCACATCAAAAGAAGAACATTGGCAGTGTATGCGAGGCTGGCTAACGTCAGGATTACCTTCAGAAACCTGTGTAAGGAATCTTTTTCAGAATCCTGTATACCACATATGTAAAGCCAATCCTGGAGTATGCGGCCTCAGCATGGAGTCTGGAGCCTGTACTTCAGCGGAGCTGGCGGCTTCTGCTCACGTTCCTGAAATCTTTCAGAATCCAGTGTTCGATATCCAGACTACGTCTACAGTAACCAGTGATTCGATCCTGGTACCTGTACTGGCAGGTGTAGAAAACGTGCGTCGATGAATTGTTCACTTTGGTGGCAGTGAGGATTGTAGAGGACCTCCAACATCAGTGGGATGCTCGGCGGTTTTCAACAAATACTGTACTGTAGCTAACAGCAGTCAGAATAAGTAATATTGCTGGTGCTATTTCTATGATAGGTGTAGGATATATTGTGCTTATATGTTCCAGTGGTCGGCTTGTAATAAGTGTTGTTTGATCCATCCATTCTGAAGAGTATTTCTGAGCACGTGTTCATTGTCATGACTTTCATTATCCGTGATATTTGTTTAACTAGTAAGAACCCTGTACTGTTAGAATATCTGGAATTTGCAATTTGAGTTGCAAAGATTGTAAAGTGATGTAACAACTTAAGTCCCTGTTTTTGACGGACCAGTATTCAAAGTAACACTCTTCAAAGTAATACATATTCTGTGAAAATATTACTTTTATTTAGTAGTTATCTTGTAAAGAAACTTTAAGATCTAGAAATAAAACCCTATATAATGGTAGAACATTATTATTTTACCTGGTTGTATATTTTAAAATTGTTTGGCACCTACGAGTGTGGAGTGTGTTCCTGTTCAAGGTACGGATGTTTGATGTTGGACAATAAGGATTATTATAGAGCAAACTCTAGTTGCCTATTTATTTCATGCAGTAACGGCTGGGTTTTGATAGTTTGTACTCTAGGGTATGGCTTAGAAGCTCGTGCCCTCCTTACACAGCAGCTTATAAGACCCCGCTTTGGTACGTCTTGTACTAATGTGTGTAAGCCCATGCAAGCCTTGTCTGGTTGGCATACACTTGTTGTTTGCATGGCCATTTTGTGATATATTGGAAGACATCTGTGGGTGATAATTCTTTGCCTAACTCCCAGGCCATTGTGCAAAAAGTCGAAAAAATCAATTAATGGATAATTTTGACTTGCCTAACCTAAGCTCAGCGTGTTGTACTGCATAAATGATAATTTCTTGCCTAGCCTAGAGTCTAATGCATGGTGGTGGCTAAAACCAGTTATCAATACTTACACATTCTTTCCATAAAGGACCCCTTTATTTACATTTTACATTGTCATTAATATGTGCACAATATTTTATTCTTAGAAACAATTAACATACTATTTTACTGTTATTACACTGATTATACATAGAGAAATATATATAATTCTCAACTACAGTGAGAAAATCATTTGGGGCAATGGGGTGACTTGAATGGTGTTCTAGTGATTCCCAGACTCCTGCCTTACCCACTTACCGCCAACGGCCATACCACGTTGAGAACACCGCTTCGCGTCCGATCAGCGAAGTTAAGCAACGTTGGGTTTGGTTAGTACTTGGATGGGTGACTGCCTGGGAACACCAAATGCTTTGGCAATAATGTTTTTTTCCCTCCCCTAAATGACAGAAGACCTAGACAGGAGTTTGATAGGAACAACATGGCTACCATTAATATAATAGAGCAGCTTCAGTTGCCTGCAGGAATGGCTCCAGGACTCTTAATCATGGGCGATTTCACCATGGAAATAGGATGGGAAAATGGGGACCCACATGGTGGTGCAGATACGTGGAGAGCTAAACTCTTGGAAGTGGCAACAAGGAATTTTTCTGATCCAGCATGTCAAGGAACCCACAAGAGTGAGAGGCAATGATGAACCAGCTAGACTTGACTTGATATTCACCCTGATGAGTCAGAAAATTGGGAAGTCAAAGTTGAAGCCCCATAGGAATGAATGACCATAGTGTACTGACCTTTGAGTACTTGGTGGAGGTAGGGATAACCTATCCAAGAATGGGAGTGGAGGGAAAAAAGACTGAATTACCGAAGAGGAAAATTGACGAGATGAGGAGCTTCCTAGAGGAATACCATGGGAAACAGAATTAAGACAGAATGTGCAGGTCATGATGGATTTTGTCACCCAGAAGTGCCAGGAAGCTGCAGACAGGTTTATCCCCGTCCAAAAGGAGAAAAACGAAAAACAACAGAAAACCCCATGGTTCAACCAGGAATGCAAGTAGCGAAGCAACTGAGTAAAAGAACATGGAGAAACTACAGAAATAACAGAACACCAGAGAGCAGGGAGAGATACCAGAGGTCCAAATGAGTACCTCAGAGTGAGGAGGAAGCAGAGAGACAGTTTGAAAATGACATCGCGAGTAAAGCAAGACCCAACCAAAGCTGCTCCACAGCCACATCAGGAGGAAAACAGCAGTGAAGGAACAAGTGATGAAGCTGGGAAAAGCGGAGAACAGATACACAGAGAATGACAAGGAGGTGTGTGAAGAACTCAACAAGAGATTCCAGGAGGTCTTCACAATAGAACAAGGAGAAGCCCCTGCACTAAATGAGGAGGCGGCAAACCAAGCAACTTGGAGGAATTTGACCTCACCAGTGATGAGGTCAAAAGGTGTCTGCTGGAGCTGGATGTGACAAAGGCTGTTGGGCCTGACAGAATCTCACCATGGATACTAAAGGAAGGTGCAGAAGCACTAAGTGTGCCACTCTCTATGGTGTATAACAGGTCACTGGAAACAGGAGACTTACCAGAAAGTTGGAAGACAGCTAACGTGGTCCCAATATACAAAAAGGGTGACAGGCAAGAGGCACTGAATTACAGGCCAGTTTCCTTAACTTGTATACCATGCAAGGTGATGGAGAAGATCGTGAGGGAAAAGGCTCGTAGAGCATCTGGAGAGAAATAACTTTGTAACGCACCACCAACATGGGTTCAGGGATGGTAAATCGTGCCTCACAGGTTTAATAGAATTTTATGACCAGGCAACAAAAATTAGGCAGGAAAGAGAAGGGTGGGCCGACTGCATTTTCCTGGATTGCCAAAAAGCCTTTGACACAGTACCGCATAAAAGGCTGTTAAAAAAGTTGGAGCAACAGGCAGGAGTAAAGGGAAGGTGCTCCAGTGGATAAGGGAGTACTTAGCAACAGGAAACAGCGAGTAACGGTGAGGGGGGGAGACATCAGAGTGGCGAGATGTCACCAGCGGAGTCCCACAGGGCTCAGTACTTGGACCCATCCTGTTTCTAATATATGTGAACGATCTTCCGGAGGGTATAGACTCATTCCTCTCAATGTTTGCTGATGATGCAAAAATTATGAGAAGAATCAAGACGGATGAAGATAGACAGAGACTACAGGATGACCTGGATAAACTGGAGGAATGGTCTAGAAAATGGCTGCTAAAGTTCAACTCGGGAAAGTGTAAGGTGATGAAATTAGGAGAAGGGAGCAGGAGGCTGAACACAAGGTATCATCTGGGAGGTGAAATCCTGCAAGAGTCAAATAGAGAGAAAGATCTGGGGGTTGATATCACACCGAACCTGTCCCAGAGGCCCACATCAAAGAATATCATCAGCGGCATATGCTAGACTGAAAAGAAATGCTGTTTCATTACATTCAACGCTAGTTTTCTGTGGGGAGCCCCTATGGCTCCCAGGAGCTAACTAACCCATGAATAATGAGAAGAAGGACTTACCAGGAAGGGGGCTGCCACTTGTGTCTCAACTCAGTCTCAGACAGCTGGCTGCAACCTGCGATCCAAAGTGACACACGCCCTACTAGAGCCAGGAACGTTAACAAGGTAACGGGCGACCAGGACCCTGTTCGACCCGGATTACGCCTTGGTGATGGGTCCGTCGTCTTTTGAGTTTGGTTCGACCTTCACCTGTTGAGTGCGTTGTGAGGTACTGGAGTCTTCTTGGTTAGCAGACTGCCCTTTCTTTTTGCTGAGAGCGTGGCATGAGTTTTGTCGGACCCCGCACACTTAATTGTCGGGAGGCTTCCACTGTGGTACAGGTTTATCTGGGGGGGGCGAGTTTGAGCACATTAACACCTTATTCATCCCTGTGTTTCGTTGGGATGTTGGCGTTGTGCAGCTTCACGTGCAGGTTTTCACCCATTTGGCTGCTTTGGTTGCTGAGGATTTGCACGCCTGTGGGGCATTTGGCCTCGATCATGCGTTTCTTTTCCCTTCTCGAGCTGTCCTTGGACTAGCTTGAGGAGGATGTGGAGGCGCTGGGTGCCGGGTCTTCGCCTGGTGCACTTTCCTCAATGCTAGGGAGTCGGCTGTCTTGTTGAAGTTCTTTTGTACCGATTCTGGAAGAGTCGGTGTCTTTGTTTTTTTGCTTCTCGCCTCGCATGCCGTCAAGCTGTGCTTGCTTTCTCCTTGGAATCTGCTTGGGCTCTGGCTCTTTAGTTTTCGTCGTCTCTTTTGTCCGTTGCTGTCTACAGAGTCTGATGTCACACAGTTTCTGCAAGCGTCGATGCCTAGTTGTTGTCTTATGTCGTGTCGTCACGCTGCCGCCGTCGTGAGAGTCGTCCTCTCAAGACGATTCTGACCAACAAAAGCACCTTGATTCTGCCAAGGAATATATAGATGTATATATATATATATATTATATATATATATATATATATATATATATATATATATATATATATATATATATATAAACCTAGAAGGGGTACCACCTCTGGTGCAAATGTAGGGACCCATAGCCTCGGAGAAGAAAATAAAGAGTACTCAGAGAAGACCTTGTGGATCCTCACTGAACACTTTGATATTTTCTTCTCCTACCACCCCTATTCTTTTGGTATGTGTGTATATTTATCTAATTTTATTTGAAAATGTCAGTACACAAAAAAAGTTACAATATTGATTACATGCAGGGTACAAGGCTGCTTGTCACAAGTTGAATAGCTCCTCAAGCTCCTCAGATGGCGGGCAGGAACCATGGATGCAGTGAGCATTTCCTCTCTGGATTGCCACACTGAGGCGCTGAAAAAGAAAACTGGCAGCTCTAGGGTCTCTAGGGTATATATATATATATATATATATTATATATATATATATATATATATATATATATATATATATATTTTATGTCGTACCCAGTAGCCAGAACGCACTTCTCTTCTGATTTTTAATCAGAAGATACAGCTGACAATTTACTATAAAACAAAAAAAAAACGCCAGCCTACTCATGAGAAACTCTCCAGACACAAAGCAGAACGCTTTAAAAGAGACCAACGTCGTCTATGCCTTCAAATGCCCACTTGGGGACTGTAAGCCTAAAAAAACTCAGTATATAGGCAAGACAACATCTCTTTCCAGGCGATTAGCGATGCATAAGCAACAGGGCTCCATTAAGGAACATATAATCTCTTTCCACAACTAGACCATCACCAGAGAAATCTTAGCAAACAACACAGAAATCATCGATAGATACAGCGATAGCAGGCGGCTTGACATCTGCGAGGCACTACACATCAAGAAATCAACACCAGCAATCAACAGCCAAATAATGCATAACTATATTCTACCCACTACAAGACTCCGCACCAATATAGAAGCATCAAGAAATATGTCCAATAGGCCCTTTGCAGTTACTTCCATTCCATACCCATTGCACCATGTTCTGTCTTGTGTTGAAAGTTTTGTTCACCTCATCCAAAACTGTTGTAACATATCACCTCACCCAAATGCGAGTATATAAGACGAAAGCTGTTTAAATGATAGCATAGTAGACCTCTGTTTAGTGTTTGCAGGTTATAGTTGTGTGTGTGTGTAAACTAAAGTCTTTGAAAATGTAATAAGTTATTTCGAAACGCGTTCAAGTGTCGCGTCAGACTAGAAATAAAAATGAATTTTGGAGAATTGATTTTTCAATTACCATCAACAGTAAAAAGAAATATTGAGAAAATTTGTGTTAGAATTATTATTTCTGATCAGGGGAAGGAAGACACAAACAGTATGGGGCGTAAATTTATTAGTACAGTATAAATAATTCTGCAGAGTAAAACAGGCTTCTAAGTAGGTCTTAACAAATGTATAACATAGCCGTGGCTAACTCAAAGTACACGAAACAACTTAAAATGTACACCGCTGTAAAATAAAAGTAATCTTGTAGCCTAGTAACAAACTCTGCAGAAACCTAATGGCCTATTGTCTAGAATTAGCAGTGAGGCGAATGTAACAAATCTAACTAAGTATAACAGTCAGGACACCATAAGTGAACAACATAACATAATGGAAACCCTAGCTGGAAATAAACAGGCGGCAGAAAATTACACAGAGGCTGGGAAAGCCTGATATGAATTTGGAGAAGAAAATAACCCCAGGCCAGAGGCCGAGCCGCCAAGGAATAAGGAGAAAGAATTTCCTAAATAACCCCAGGCCAGAGGCCGACTTAAGGTAGGGCTTACTAGTAGAATGGCAGTAAAGTCAAAGTAGTAGCTGAGCTGCGGACAGCGGAACACTTGGGGACGGGCGCTGCACCCCCACCCCGCAGGGCCAGCAGGCCGGACCCCCCCCCCCCCACGAAGGGCGAGTGCCCGCTGGCCGCGAGGGAAAAACCTCAAGGTGGCAGAGCAACTATGCTACCGAACTGGGAAGGAAAGGAGGACAGACTGGAGGAGCTCGCACGTCTCCTCGACTTATGCCCCCTGGCCCTGGCCCTTGGGCAACGGTTGGTGAAGGGGGCAGGGCGGCTGTAGCAGCCGTGGCAGGTTGGCCTCTGTGGTCCCCATGCCCGGAAGGCATTGTGACATAAGAGGGCCTCCGAGCCTGCGCGATGGGCGCCTGCAGCGTGGTCGAAAGGGGGAGGCTGCGACGCTGTGCCACCCGCCGCTTTGCCGGCAGGGGGGGCCTCTGGGAAGTGTGGTCGCCGTCCACATCAGAGCCGCCCGAGGAGGCCCCCGAGGAGGGGGAGGCGAAACGGGCGGGTTTCGTCCTGGCCCAGGCCGGCTGCGTCCTCACACCACTGCGCTGTTGTCCTCGCACGACGCCGCCCGAGCCCTCTTCCGTGTTGCAGTTGCTGAGTGATCCGGCTTCTCGCCACTGCGGAAAAATAAAAATTAAGCATCGGTAGGACTAACGGGAAAAAGCGGGCAGGGAGACCCAGCTGCCGCACCAGCAGCAGTCATATACACAAGTAGACAAAAGCAAAGGTAAAGTGAAGTGACCAAAGTGAGAGAATATCGTACAGATAGCCAATGCTATCGTAAAAAAAACACAATGTAATAAAGCTGAGCAGTTAAAATAGATTAAGAGAGTAATATTCATGTAAGATTGAACAGTATTATTCATGGTATAGTTTGGTTATATTAAGACCGTATTAATCATTGTATAGTTTGTTTATATTAGACAGTATTATACGTGGTATAGCTTGGAAGAATTCAAACAACATTAATTCAAAAGTGAAAAGCAAATTAATTGAGTATCCCACTAGAAATGGACACTGCTTTAAAACTGCAACAGTAATTAAGTAAATCCCAGGCATAACTGAAGGTAGACTATGTAGGATGGATAGGTTAAACAGTAATATATGCATGGTATAGTTTGGATAGATTAAAACTGTAATGTTCATGGGATAGAATGGAAATTAAAACAGTACTTATCCATGGAATAGTTGGTTTAGATTAAAACAATAATAGTGTCAAAAGTGAAACAATTAACTGCGTATCCCACAGCAATAGACACTGCTTTAACTCTGCAACAGGATTGGTAAGTAAATACAAGGCATAACTGAAAGCTGAACAATGTAATAAATTAATTTAGGAAAACTTAAATAATTGATAACATGTCGTAGCCCACCCAAGCCAACAGACCGCTCTACGTCCTGCGCCTACCCTGAAGGAGTATAGAACAGAACAGTGAGAACGGGAGGGGAATAATATATTCTAATATAGAATAAGACCGTAATATAATGTACTTGATATAAGATGAACAAATTAAAGAAATAGTGATAAACATGGGAAGAATTGTTGGCTTAAAGCGGGATTAATCAAGGGAGGATGGTAGGTTAATAGTAATAATGCATGGTATGGTTTGGACAGAGTAAACTGTAATGTTTCAAGGGATGGAATGTTAATAAACAGTATTAACAAGGAGAATGACTAGCCTAAAGCAATAATATTCTCAAGTGAAACAAAGACAAAACGTCTGTTCACGAACAAGCGGGGGCTGAGCCAGCCAAACAAGCTGGGCCACACCAGCCAGACAAACGTCTGGGACGAACGAGCTGGGCTACACCAGCCAGACAAACGTCTGAGACGAACGAGCTAGGCTACACCAGCCAGACAAACGTCTGGGACGAACGAGCTGGGCTACACCAGCCAGACAACGTCTGGGACGAACGAGCTGGGCTACACCAGCCAGACAAACGTCTGGGACGAACGAGCTAGGCTACAACCAGCCAGACAAACGTCTGGGACGAACGAGCTGGGCTACACCACCAGATAAACGTCTTGACGAACGAGCTGGGCTACACCAGCCAGACAAACGTCTGGGACGAACGAGCTTAAACTCTTATCCACTATCTATGACAATCATCATTTTAATGATCTACATGCAGTTATTTTGCAGCACAAGATGTAACAATGTATTAACTCATAATCACAATATCTCTGTAATCAACCTGAACGTTAGATCCCTAGGAAACATTTCGATGATGTTAGTGCCTTGATTGAAACTGTTTGACAACAATTCTCTTTTATTATACTTACTGAAACGTGGTTGAAAGAGGACACTACTCAACTCTTTAACATGCCTAACTACTCGGCAATTCACAACTGTCGTCAAATTCAGAGAGGTGGTGGTATTGCTCTTTACTACCACCATGAACTTACATGCTTAAAAGAAATTAGAACTAGAGACTCCTGTGGGGAGTATATCTTCGCTAGCTTCAGAGTCAAGGGTGCCGAGTCTGTCCTGTCTGTGGGTGCAGTCTATAGAATTCCTAACACTGATATCCGAATTCAACTCAACCTCAGAAACCTAATACTCGATAACAGACTGAACAAAAACCATCTAATTATCGCAGGGGACTTTAATATTGACCTCTGCGAGCCTGAACACCCTACTACTGTTAGCTTCCTTAACTGTATGAATTCCTGCTTCCTCATACCCTTAATCACTAGACCTACTAGAATCACTGATAGTACTGCCACGTCTCTTGATCACATCTGGACAAACTTAACCTCTCCACTTACTTCAGGTATAATCACCGATAGCACTACAGACCATTACCCCACATTTCTCTTAACTAACATTAGCAAACCACCTCTAGAATCAAGGAAGCTAAGTTTTAGGCTGCACAATGAAACTGCATTACCAATTTTATAACTGCTGCTGATAATGTCAATTGGGAGTCCGAGTTAGGTAACAGGGACATCAACCTAGCAGTGCAATCTTTCTTCAAAAAACTCTTAGCCTTTATAACACCCACTGTCCTATGCTTACAAAACAAGTCACAACCAAAAGGCTAACCATCCCTGGCTAACAAAGGGAATACTTAAATCCATTAATAAAAAACATGACCTTGAGAAGAAGTATAGATTAGGTATTGTCTCCAAAGAATTCTCAAAGAATTACTCGTTATTGCTATCTAGATAATTAGACGAGCTAAAACTAAATACTTCGAGGATAAATTTACCCAATAAGGAGAAAC